>CM076607.1:92044644-92313194 GCA_038502775.1 Hippodamia convergens
TAAGCATTCTCAATTCCTGGATTAAAGGTAGATCGATGTTGTAGATATAGTAGGTATCTGATTATGAAATTGTTGGATTTCGAATTGATTGACTCTTTTTATTTCATTATGGGAACTTGACCAAATAAAAGTCCTTTTTATGTATTTGTGATTATGAGTAAATAGTATATTATTGTATAAGTAGGAAAAGTGATACATTTCATTACGTGCAAATAAAATATGCTGCTTTTTCTTCAAATGTCGACGGATGAATGCAAAAACGTCTCTTTTTGATAGTTATAATTTTTAAACAACAATATTATAGTTCAATGTAACCTGTTCGTTCGAGCATTTTGACCGTCGTCGTGGATTAGTTCTCGACGTTTCGCCAGTTCGAGTGTGCATCTTCAGGAGTTATATTTCAGGAGATGTTCTCACTTGACACACTCAGGCAGTTCAGTCCAGTGAGAACATCTCCTGAAATATAACTCCTGAAGATGCACACTCGAACTGGCGAAACGTCGAGAACTAATCCACGACGACGGCCGAAATGCTCGAAAGAACAGGTTACATTGAACGATGGCCGCGAAAGCCTCAACCAATTCAATATTATAGTTATTTATGATATTAGTGTCAAAAGTGACGTTTTATTTTGTGAGTGAAAAAGTTTGTGAAATGATCGGAGCGAATTGAACAATTTCACGAACAAAATAAAATCACCTTTAACACAAATACCATACAAGGTTTTTTGTACAACTGCCCTATTTTGATAATGAAATGGGCGAATTTGCGATGACCATAAACTTCAAAATGCATTTTAATATTCAAATAATCAAAAAGTTGTTTTGAATGGCAAACGTTGCCAACGTTATGATTACTAACAAATGAGAAAAGACGCTGTCATTTGAATTTCGTTCCTGTCCAATTTTCGTCTTGGATTTTTAACTGCTTAATATGTTTGTCGAGAGTCCAATTATTAATAAAAGTGACGATTTGGTTGTTCCTCTGGATATTGAAGAGCAAATCTGGAACTCCTACAAAAAAAAATCTGTTCAGAAGTACGATATTGCACATATTAACAATTTCCTGACCTGGTGCAAATTAAAAAATGTAGAGTGAACTTCAGTGAAACTGTTTTTCTGGCATACTTAGAAGAAAAATCAAAAAATATGGAGTTCATCAACTTTGTGGAGCAAAATTTTAATGATAAAGTCAAGCGCCCTTGTTAAAAATGATCTAGATGTTAGTAAATATTTTAAGGTAATAGCATATTTAAAACGGAAAAGTGAAGGATATCGTCCCAAAAAATCGAAAATTCTCACTCGTGAGAGTTTATGGAGGCACCAGATGAGAAATACATGATGGTTAAGGTTGCAACTATTTTCGGATTATTTGGAGCCTGTCGGCGTGAAGAATTGTGTAATTTATCAGTGGAAGACATTAAAATAACAGTATATTACTGGGAAGTATGTAGACTATTTTCATTGGTACTTTGCACTGCGCCCTTCTGTCATCAAACATCGTCGTTTTCTCCTGAAATACATGAATAATAAATGCACTGCCAATCCAGTTGGTATTAATACATTTGGGAAAATTCTATCTATTGTTGCCGAATTCCTCAAACTGCCAGAACCAAAGCAATAAACTGTTTTCGAAGATCCTCCGCTTCATTGCTAGCTGAATCAGGAGCAAATATTATCGATATAAAAAAACATGGTGGATGGAAATCTACGACGGTAGCCGAGGGCTATGCTGATCATTCCATTGCATATAGAAATGACAATTCTCCCAAACTCAACAGATTTTGGATCATCATCATCCAATATTGTACTTCCGGTTTCTACAAGTACTGATGGTGCTGTGGATTCTAATAATGTGTTGCGAAGCTCCCAATTTCACAGGACATTAATGTTAGTAATTGTTGTAGTTTTACGATTACTATTAATGTTCATAAGTAATGATTGTTAAATAATATGATAATAAAAATTTACAATTGCTGAATTTTTCTCATTTGATTTCATCATAAGAAAATGGAGTGCTTAAATATTTTGAACACTAATGTTAATAGTATATTCTAAAACAAGTTGCAGAATGAGCTCTTATTCCAATACGAATGCGAAATTCGAAAACGAGCGACGAAGGAGCGAGTTTTCGAAAGCATGAGTGTTGGAATTGCCTTCTGCAACGAGTATTAGACGATATTTTCTCTATTTCAGTAAAATTTTGTGGAAAACTCTCGAAATTCAATTAAAAATTCAGATTAGTGACTTTTGTATTGTATCATGGCAGTTGGTGTCACTAACTAAATTTGACAGATTGCGGAATTTGAATTGATTTGATTCGAAAATTGAGTGGATCGAAGGTCAGTACTGACAACCACAAATCGAAAAATATAACTGAAAACAATGCTGTAATGAGTTTCATTACAGCACTACTTTTAGTACTGTAATGAACTCATTACGATACTGAAATAGAGAATAGTATATTCTAAAACAAGTTGCAGAATGAGCTCCTATTCCAACACGAATGCGAAGTTCGAAAACGAGCGACGAAGGAGCGAGTTTTCGATAGCATGAGTGTTGGAATTGCCTTCTGCAACGAGTATTAGACGGTATTTTCTCTATTTCAGTCCATTTTTGTGAAAACCTCTCGAAATTCAAATGAAAATTCAGATTAGTGACTTTTGTTTCGTATCTTGGCAGTTGGTGTGACATACGAAATTTGACAGATCACGGAATTTGAATTAATTTGATTCGAAACTTGATTCGATCGGAGGTCAGTACTGACAATCATAAAACGAAAAATATAACTGAAAACAATGCTGTAATGAATTTCATTACAGCACTACTTTTAGTACTGTAATGAACTCATTACGATACTGAAATAGAGAAAAATATTTTTACACGCTTCCACGTGAACAATCAATTTTAACATTGTTTGCTGTCATTAAAAGTGTCACTTTTAATGGCAGTTGTACAAAAATATATTAATCGCATTGTATTTATTCGATTTTTTACATAGGAAAAATTAGATACTCGAAAAGTACTTGACTATTTCATGAGTAACAGATTATTCTGCATGAATTATGTTTTAATTTTAAAACTGCAAAACAGGTAAGTTATTCAATCACGAAATATTAAAAACTTAAAAATTCATGGTACAATCAAAATATAAATTAATATTCTAGTACACAGTAGGAGTATTGTTCGCAATCTTGTTTAACATTTTATCAATTTTATTTCTGACAAGACGCGAAAATCAAATCAGTCACTCATTATTCTCACAAACCCAGCCCTAAGCAACATCAAAAATCCTATAAATACTAAAATTCACAATATATATAAATTTTTCCATTCTCAGAACAATGCTGTTTGAATTAGAAAAAAATAAATACATTTCCCTTGGTTGTCTATACATCCCGAGGGCAGAGCCCTCGGTAAATATATACTAATTATATTTCCGTAGTCGGTATTTCGAGATCTCTGTCTTTAGATCGTTAGGAATACCGAAAAATTGTTAGGTTTGGCAACACTGTCAAGTTAGGACGAAGTCGAGTTGCGGAAAAGCGATGAAACAACAAGAAGCGCATGCGTCGTATCAACTATACATATTCCAATGGTGTAGCGCACATTAGACGCAGTTTACAAGTGCACATGACAAGGTTTGCAGTGTTCTCACGTGAAAATTCACAAAATGAACGCTTCACGCAAACTAGAATTACTATACATGCTGGATTCGGCGTCCGATTCGGACATCAACGCCGAAGACGAGATGATACTTCAAACTTTGACGTTCCAAAAATCCAAGAACTACCATCTGTCCCAGAGGAAAACCCACGGGGAATTCGCGATGGCCTCCAAATTCTCCGATGCTGCATTCGCTGAGCATTTCCGGCTGACTAGAAACCAGTTCTCGGAAGTGCACGGGCTGATTCAACGTTCTATCGACGCCTATGGCTGCAACGCACGGCAGCCGATCGGTACCGAAGAGAAACTTGGCGTCTTTTTGAGGTAAATAGATGCTTGAATTCGTCAAGTTAGTCGGGAGAAAACTCGATGATTTTTAGTTGTCACTACAATATCGCTTTATGTTCCCGTATCTTGACTTGAACAAGTGTCAAAGATTCTAGGGAACATAGAATGATATACATGAGTGAAATCATAAACGTCAATTAAGGTGCATGCATTGACATTTCACCGATCAGGGGACATCTGATTCTTTTGTGGTGGCGCTGCAATGCCATACCTACTGGTCGTTTCAAAATTTGGATATGTCTATTTTGATTTTTGATTGAGTTGATCGATTTGATGGATGATCAATTGTATGAAACAGGGGTAGGGGGAGGGAGAATATATTGTGTCCTAACAGCATCGAACCTCTCTATACCTAGTCTGTTAAAATATAAGAAGGAGCAAGTTAAACAACCCAAATTACTTAGTTTGCCGATAAACAACTTTCTTATTGGTCTAATGCCCACTTGCACCGTCAAATATAAGTCTGACCTACGTCCAACTTAAATTTGAAGTTAGGTTTGAGACGTCGTTTCTCTTGCACCGCAGTTCAAGTGCCTCATAAGTTTTGACTATTTTTGAGTCGCGAATATTCATGGCTTAAGCAAGACTTAAGCCCGTCTCAAATTTTCATAACGTCCAAAACGAACTTCAGTTTTGACGTGTTGTTTTTGATTGCGTGAATTTAATAATTATTATGGATAAAACTTTATTGAATGAAATTGATGATCTATATAAGGATGATTTCGAAATATAACATATCATTGATTATGGCTTTCCTAGCCTAGAAGTCTAGAATTTAGTAGGGCCGATCACTACCATGATATGGACGAATTCGCATTTTTTCGGCGATTTCAGTTGATCAAAAAAACTACTCTGCAACTGCTAAGATTAATTGAGGATGATTCAGAATTACCAAGTGATATGAGTGTACATATCTTATTATAGCTTATGCATGATGATGTCAAACCTCAAAGAAGGGGTGTTTAGCCTTGATTATTGTAGTATTGTAGTAATCAGAGTGTATCCTTACGTGCCTGCGAGTCTACGCATCAGCAGGACATTTATTGACTGAAGCCGATTTTATGAAAATCCACGAATCTACAGTATCAAGAGTAGTTGTTCGAATTTCAGTATTCATAAAAATGCCTCAGGCAGAAGCAGAATTACGTTCCACCCAAACCCAATTTTCCCAAATTGCTGTATTTTATCGTGTTATTGGTGCAATTGATTGTACCCATGTAATTATTAATTTTGCAGGTACCTACTATTTACTTTTGTGAATGTGAAAAGTTCTACTTCGATGATATTCCACAGATGGAGAATTATGTCATTCAAGTAACAAATAAAGAATTGTTAAAACCAAATCAAATCATTTGCTTCAAATAAAAAAAAAATAGGTTATAGGTACTGTGCCTGTTCGCCAGCGACCCAAAGTATATGTCGTTCTGTGAATCAGAATACTGAAAAGGAAAATGAGACAAAATATCTTGTTTGTTTATGAATTCGCGTGTTCTTTTTGCTTCGCTATGCTTAGTGCCGACACGAAACCATATGGTCATATCGCATTTCTATGTCAAAACAAACAAATTCACTGATTTATACAGTATTACCAAATTTGGCATTGCTTAGCGCGTGCTTAACAAAGTCGTTTCTATTAGATCTGAGGTGCAAGATCTGATCCGTTAAGGCGGGGAAAAGCTTGACTCAAAATTTAAGGGCGCCTTAGATAAGTTTGTCGTAACCAGAAAACGGTGCGAGTGGGCATAACGGTCATAAATTCTTTCCCAAACAGACTGCCAGGATCGTACTTGCGGAAAAATGTGGATGGTTCTGAAAAGTAATCATAGAATCAAGTGACAGTTTCGAACTTTCAGTTTTCTTGTAGGATTGTGTGAATTATCCTAGATTCGACTCTGGACTGACAACACGTAGTCCTGCCAAATTGTTCACCTTGCTCCTTTTTATATTAAAACAGATTATATTGAGTGCTTAGTGGTCGTCTAGTTGAGTCGACAAAAACGTTCGTGCTTCTTAATTTTTGTATTAATACTGATAACATAGGCGTAGTCAGAAAGGGGTTTAAGAGTTCAAAACAAATGTTTGAGTTGCAGAGGAAAATCAAATTCTGAAACAGGTTGCAAAAATAATTCTACCTATTCACTTATCAGAAATTTCAAGAAATCTGGAGGATATACGAGGTACATTAAACAGTATCTGAGATAACAGACTTGAAGAGTCTAATTTACCATGAACAATTTTGTGAACAAAACACATATCTGTACTTTCTCTATAATTCCTGAAGAACATCATATTAAATTTTATCAGTAATGCATCATAACTATAACCTCGCACTGGATAAATCCCATATCTCCTGAAATAAGCATATTTAAGAAACTCTCGGGAGCTGTTATATATTTCACATGAAATGAGTTCCAAACAACGCTGCAATATACTAGTTTACTTCTAACAAACGCCAAATAAACACTGCAATGATCCAAATGACTTAAATTCCTTACAATTTCTAATCAGAAAACCTGAACTCCTCACTGAAACCGAAATAATATGCTGTATATGAAGTTGAAATGTTAGTTTTGCATCAAAATGCCATATTACCGGACAAAACAATGAAACAAACTATTGGTAGTATATTTCAAGCATTCGGATTCATGCTACGTCTTCTTATCTTACAGATATCTAGCCTCTGGAGACAGCTACAAGAATATAGCTCGCAGCTACAGACTAGGAGACCGGACCGTATCAAAAATCGTGAAAGAAGTAGCCGTGGCGATATGGGACAAAATGCATCCGACGTATCTTCCAGACCCAACACCGGAAACGTGGAAGTCGATAGCGTCCAGATTCGAACGGAAATGGCGGTTTCCCCATTGCGCAGGAGCGGCTGGAGCGAAACACATCGTCATAGGAAAACCGGGCAGAAGCGGCACCTTCTACTCAAACTACAAGAACACGTTATCGGCGGTAATGGTCGTTATAGTCGACGACGAGTACAAATTCACCACCGTAGATTTCGAAGAGATAGGGAGGTTCAGCGAGAGAACCTGTTTTTCTGGGAAGAAAACTATCAAATCTACAACCCTACCTGAACCTGAGATTCTTCCTGCAGTTGGCAACCCTGTACCGTACGTTTTTCTGGGCGACGAGACTTTGCCTCTTTTGGAGAACCTGCTGAGGCCGTATCCGGAAAAAAGCCTGGCCGGCAATACGAAGTACCTAGTGTTCAATGCCAAAATGTCCGAAATTCGAAGAATAGTAGACGTCGCTTTTGGTATGCTGGCTTCGAGGTTTAGGTCTTTGAGGAGACCCTTCGAGAATAAAGTTGAGACGGTGGAAGACGTTTTGAAGGCCGCTTGCGTCCTTCATAATTATTTGCGATGCTCGTCGATGTCTTCAGGAGAAGATGGAGACATAGAAGATTGGGGCAACGATCAGTTACTTCAAATCCGGAGTGGCAATAGGTATTCGGCGAAAACCGCTAGGATTAGGGAACAGTTCGCCGAACTTTTGAGCGAATGGAAAGGAGAAAATCAATAACCACCAAGAATTAATTTGGAAAGATATTCAGGACTTTTTCGAATTGTAATATAAAGAACTCTATCCAAGATGACCAAGCAAATTAGACTTTTGCCTGGAAATAATTGGAGGAATTCTGGAAACTATTTCAATCAATTATTTAGGCCTCCAATAAGAGAAGTTTGAGTTTTGCCCCAATTTCCCAGTGGAGCGTATGTCATGACGTTCGAAAAACCTCGAAATTTTCGGACTATTTTAGGTTTTTCTCGAGTAGCTCCTAAACTAAGCACTTAATCAAGAACATTGTTGTATTTAAAAGTGTTCCGCATTAAATTATGCTTCTAAAAAGTATTTTGATAGTTTCATAGAAATCATACATCGAAATATGGCAAATTTTTACACTTTTCGAAAAAAAACACATTTTTTTCATTATAAAACATATAATATCTTTGGAACGACGAGCATTAGAACGAACTGTTATTAAATGAGAGTTGTAGACCATCAAATTGTGATGAATACGTAACCCGCCCCCTCCCATCCATAATGAAAAATCGCACAGTAGATCATCCTATTGAGGATGCTGATCATTTAATCGTAGCTAGTGCTGTGGAAGTTGCTCAGAAGTCCCATGACTGTGTGGTCATCGTTGAGGAGTACACTGCCCTTCTTGTAATTTTGACTGCTCCAGCCCCTATGTGCACCAAAATTTCGAAAACCAATATTTTTCCCTCATGTTTTTAGTGTTTTGGTAAAGGACAACTGAAATTCCTAAAGACGTTGAAAATCAACTAAATCTATTATAATAGCAAATGTGGGACCCATAAACTAATAACTAAAAATACAACTCTTTGCTAAGATTAATATACTACATATTACATACGTCCTTAGCGAGTGTTGTCGAGGTACTGCTTCAGTTGGAGGCATAGAGGCAAGATTATATGAGGTTTTGGTTAACGATTTTTCAAACATCTCGTACCACAATACAGAGATTCAGAACTTTGTCGAATTGTAATATATAGAACTCTCTATCCAAGATGACCAAACATATTAGACTTTTGCCTGGAGATAATTGGAGGAGTTCTGGAAACTGTTTCAATCAATTATTTAGGCCTCCAATAAGAGTAGTTTGAGTTTTGCCCCAATTTCCCAGTGGAGCGTATGTCATGACGTTCGAAAAACCTCCAAATTTTCGGACTATTTTAGTTTTTTGTCGAATAGCTCCTAAACTAAGCACTCAATCAAAAACATTGTTGTATTCAAAAGTGTTCCCCATTGAATTTTGCTTCTAAAAAGTATTACGATAGTCTATTTTGAATAAGTAGGTTTATAGAAATCATACATCGAAATATGGCAAATTTTTTACACTTTTCGAAAAAACACATTTTTTCATTATAAAACATATAATATCTTTGGAAGGAAGAGCATTAGAACAAACTGTTATTGAATGATAGTTGTAGACCA
Source organism: Hippodamia convergens (assembly GCA_038502775.1). NCBI lineage: Eukaryota > Metazoa > Arthropoda > Insecta > Coleoptera > Coccinellidae > Hippodamia > Hippodamia convergens. The sequence goes on from CM076607.1 coordinate 92,053,629, forward strand.
TCAAATTGTGATAAATACATAACCTACCCCCCTCCCATCCACAATATAAATCGCACAGTAGATCATCCTATTGAGGATTCTGATCATTTAATCGTAGCTAGTGCTGTTGAAGTTGCTCAGCAGTCCCATGAGAGTGTGTGGTTATTGTTGAGGATTACACTGACCTTCTTGTAAATTTGACTGCTCCAGCCCCTATGTGCACCAAATTTTTTTAACTAAAGCCTGGCAAAGCCAAACAAGATGATAAACTGTCTCTTCTCCTTGCACTACGAGTTATTCTCTGTTTCGAAAACCAACATATTTTCCCTCATGTTTTTAGTCTTGGTGAAGGACAACCTAAATCCGTTGAAAATCGATAATTATAATAGCAAATGTGGGACTCATAAACTAATAACTAACAATACAACTCATTGCTAAGATTAATATACTACATATTACATAAGTCCTTAGCGAGTGTTGTCGAGGTACTGCTTCAGTTGGAGGCATAGAGGCAAGATTATATGAGGTTTTGGTTAACAATTTTTCAAACATCTCGTACCACAATACATTTAATAATTGTGTAAAATCAACTACAACACAATAGTTATGAAATTGGGAACATTTCAAAAATTTTTCACATACAAGAGAATTACTATAACAATTTCAAGAACTTATTCATAAAGTGAACTCTCGATAAATCGAATATCGATAAGTCGAACAGTTGTTCTGGACCCGATTCATACATATCTTACCTAGTGTATTTTCACATCAATGAGTCTAGAGGGTCTAGGAGATGAGTCGAACTGCTGGAAACCTCCACCTCTAAAAGTCGACTTCTGACCACCTTTTCCTTTATGTGTGGAACTTTTCGATCTATGAATGAGACCGATGAAGATTCGGTTCGCAAACAAATCACCACACGTGATGAATATCATGCTCAGACGATCGTTTCTCATTGATGATGATTTCGTGTTTACCTGAGTTTTTTTCTCAATGAAGTGAAGTCTCACTTGAATAACTCGAATGTTTGGTGAGCCGAACAATAGATAAGTCGAACATTCTTTTTAGTCCCTAGGAGTTCGACTTAACGATAGTCCACTGTATATTAATTACAGAATGTTTGAACAACAATTAGAGAAGAATATCAGAGGTGTACAACAAGACCTGTAGGTCAGCCCAGCAAGAGTTCTTCATGCGTTATCTGGAACAATATATTTTTGCCCCGAAAACTCTATCCATTCGACAGCACTGAAAATAAAAAGCAATGAACTTACATTTCCATTCTCTTTGGTGATGAAAAGAATGCACATTCACCATGCATTTTGAATGTCGGCCAGTTTTTAACACAAAAATTTATAACAGAAAAAACACACAAACAAAAGTTTTTGAATGAGCTGGGTGCTACTCTTGTAGATTTCAAGTTATTTCGGTGGAAAATACGCCTGTACGAGAAAATACAATCGTCATTCAGCCAAAGTATATATTCCTTTCAAAAACAGCCTACTAATAATCTCTATATTAGCTTTGCCAAATGGACCCTATTTAAATATTGTCGCTCACATCACTGTAGTCGCTTCGTTTCCCATCTTTATACTCTATCATTTTTGTTATCGAACGAGGAAAAAAATTGATTACTCTGGACATCACCACAAAAGTTTACTATTGAAATGGAGTTTCGTGAAGCGTTGCCAAACATAAAAGAGGCTTAAACACTCAAACTGTATCTTACTATTTGTGTTTCCATGGGCGCCCGCAGAATTTTTTCTCAGGGGGGGCAAAAAAAATCGTCGAAAAACGATAAGGCGCTTGCGACATCAGTATTCCATTTCTTTCTATTTCGTTTTTTATATTCATGCATGAGCGCCCGCAGACTTTGTTAAAAATGATTAAGTTTGCCACCTCAAAATTTTTTTAACATCAACAATATAAGGCGATATGTATAAGATAATACGGTAACTGTTTTCTAAACAAATCACAATCCATGAAAGAATATTAACAGGAAAATGAAATAATATGAAGAAAGGAATGAAATAAATTGTATGATTGCTAATAACTACAGATACATCAACCAGTAATAACGAAATAAAAACAATTATACATATACGCTCGATGAAATGATATTTATAAAAACCATACATGAATAATAATGAAATATGAAATATAAATTAAATGAAACAAACCATAAATTCAAAACTAGAAACTCAGAGATTATTCGAAATAACACAAAATAAATATATTATATAAATGAATTAATTATAAAAAAATAAAAAAAAACATAACACACACAAAAATAATAATAATAATTCTGAAAATAAAATACCGGAATCGTAATACCACGCATATTTTATTCTGGACTAAAAACCAGCCTTCTGTTTTCTGTTAGTCTCAAGAAATTCAATAGGAAGTTAATTCCTATATTTGTCTTAGATTGTTTCTTTATCAGTACACGAGGAACGAGTCTGCATTGATGTACAAAGGTTTATTTTTTCGGTGTCTTTAGCGATCGTCATCGGCATTCGATCTCCTTTGGAAAAATTTTAGAATATCCATATTTTCCAAAGGTAAATTCATCATATCATAAAAATATATGAAATATATAGAAACATAAGTAAAATGACTCTCAAGAAATAAGAAAAAAACAGGCTGCTGGGACTGCCGATATAAGTGAAATCTGAGCAACTTGTAAACTGTATCGTCGAACTATTTGGTTATCATTTTTGGAATAACTTTGGTTTACAAAGGAGTGTTTATGATCAGGGATCAAGGAAGTTCAAATTGATCATTAATACTCCCTTACAAATCAAAAATTATTCGCAAATAATAATCTTATGGGTCGACGCTCTACGATACAATTCACGTGTTACTTTGTTTTCACTTCTATCCGCAGACCCCAAAGGCTGCCACATTTCGAATTTTTTACAGTTCTTATCAATAATTTACAATTATAATAGTTGAAATTTCACATTGAGAGGCGCCGAACGAAAAAATCATCTACGTAAATAATCAAAGAAGTTACCCTCGATAACACAATTTGGAGTCAAAGACACTAAAAACGAAGAATACTCTCTGAATAGGATTGTTTCGAATTCGAATACATCTTTCTCTAGAATGAAAATACTAATGAAAAGATTCTATATTTCCGCCTTCTCGGAAAAAAATATTCTGATTGGAGAATGGACAATAATTATTGAAACATGAGAGTAGTCCCACTAGTCGCATGAAGAATCCCCTATCAAAGAAGCCGCCTGAAAAAACCGGTCATAAAAAGAACATCTGGTAGCGATTGAAGAGAATGCCGATAAGCATGGGGTAGTTTATGAATTTATTACTTCGTTTTAGGTAAACAAAAACATGAAATTCATCGTCTTCGAAAACTTTCCATGATTTTTTTGACCCAAAAAGGGCTCAACACGCCTCAGGGAGTTATCAATTCGATAGAGGATCAAAATCTCAGGGGGGGCCACGGCCCCCCCTGGCCCCCCCCTGCGGGCGCCCATGTGTGTTTCCGCGGTTTCATGAGAAACACCAAATATAGAATTGATAACAACCTCCTTTTTTAAGCTATTGCATAGCTTTTATCTCAGGCTTTTAGCGCGGCGACCGAATGTAGATAATCCGTAACGAAACAACTTAACACAGCCGTGTATCGTCGGTTCAGTTTGGCAGACTTCGGCTCGGTGTTTGGGCACAGCTTAATAAACACACTTGCGACTAGACGGATGCGTGCAACCACTCTAGTAGTGCAAAATGGAGTCGGCAATCTCGCTGTTCCCATTGAATTACGAACGGCAAATATTTCATTAACATCGGATAGAAAATGTATAGCCAAACGCAACGCAAACATTTTGCCTTATTTTCAGCTCTTGCTCTAGTGACTTATATTGAAAATTTGTATAATACGACAAAAAATGATAATTCTGCATTTAAGTTTTATCATAATCGAAGGCAAGCTGCATCGACTGCATCTTTGTTGCAAGAATTCAGAAGAATGTCTTTAAATAGTGTTCAGACGATAGCTCAAAGTGTCTTAGATTTCATTAGTGATAGAAATGGCATTTCAATAATGACTTTCAATTGCCAAAGTCATAGTCACAAATACCTACGATTTACAAGATTCAGTTACGAGACGAACCAATGTGTTACTTCTTACCGAAACATGCATGACGCTTGATAATCCGATTGAAATACCTAACTTCACTTGTATTTTTTAATTCAAACGAGATACTATTCCAAAAGATGGGGTAGCTATTTACCAAAATAGTAATGATGTTATCAATATTATGACTCCGAATAATGAAATAAATATTGAAGACGTTAGCGATGTTAATGTTAGTCGCTATTTGTTGGAGATATTTGTGCATGCTTAGCAAACTTAGAAATGGCCTAAACATAGTCATGGTAGCAATTTACATTTCTCCAAAAGTGGACGAGGTAGAGCATTTTATTCATCGCACTTTACTGGAGTACACTGGAGAAGGGTCCAAAATACTTGGTACAAATGGTAATAAATTTCCACCTATCTTGGCTGGCGATTTCAACATTAACATCGCTGATAAAAAATCAGAACGGTGGATAACTTTTCTTCCGGAATAATTGAATTTAAAAATGAATAATGATCCACAAGAATCCACAACAAAATATGGGACCACTATTGACGCGGTATTTCCCAGATATTTAGAAGACTCAAACTTATGTTTCTTATTTCAGTTACCATAAACCTATAGTTTCAATGATGAACATTCCTGAATAACCTACATGTATTGTGAGATAAATAAGAAAAAAATATTTCAAATCAATATTATCTTCTTATTTTTGAATAGATGCTATGCAATCACTTTACCGCGGCAGTCCTCGAGTGCCGGTTAACAATGTCTATGATCCTCACAAGAAAAACAAGTTGTGGAGGATCGGAATGTCAAACAGGCAAATACTTAATTCAAAAACCAGAGCCGGTAGAATTAGTGATCCAAGTGTTACATCTTGTCGCGTTCTACAATTTCTGATAGAATCGGGTCAGGCTCAGGCGTATTATCGTCCCGTGATAAAGCTCAGGCCCGATTTTCCTGCGGCACAGAGCAAGAGGAGAGGTTCTAAAAAGCGATAGAGAGAGAAGCAGAAACTTCTCCCGGCAATATTGTGCTCCAAAGTGCTCTGCCCAGCCCCAAGCCATCGACCGCCCGTACTTTGCTGCAGCAGCAGCCTTGAAATTCGAAGCCCTCCTCGTCCCCATAGTCCTCATCCATTTTATTTATTTGGCACTTTAGCTGCGAGGCTCTCAAGTTTAAAGCGACCATGTACTTTGTTGGGCGTAATGGCTGCATCGTTCGGCGCCCGAAGAACGTGTTCTCTAAGCAGACATAATGCGAAATCATCGTTCTCTTTGATAGTTACCTCGTTATGCCAAGATCTCGAGATGTTCAGCGCGAATCATCGAAACTATACAGGGGGATTCGCGAGCTGAAAAGAGATGTTTAGTATTCAGGGAATGATTCCCCGCTCATCACTTGCGAAAAGGAATTTCTCTATTTCAGAATCGTAATGAACTCATTAGAGTATTGCTTTCAGTTATATTTTTTGTTTTGTAGTTGTCAAACCTGACTTCAGATCCTTCCAATTTTCAACATTCAAATTACGTTATCTGTCAATTTTCGTAACAGTCACACCCACAGATTATACAGTATAAATACGGGAACGAAGCGACTACACTGTAGTTTCAAAAGTAAACGGGTTATGGTTAAAATATTCAATTAGGGTCCATTTGGCAAGATTATATAGAGATTATTAGTAGGCTGTTGTCAATTTTGAAAGAAATACTTGAATAAATATTTTTGCTGAATGACGATTGTATTTTCTCGTAAACGCGTATTTTCCACTGAAATAACTCGAAATCTACAAGAGAAGCATCTAGCTCATTCTATCATCTTCGTGTGTTTTTCTGTTATAAATTTTGTGTTGAAAACTGGCCGACATTTAAAATGCATGGTGATTAATTGCAGTAAAAATAGAAAGAATAATCCTGAGTGTGCATTCTTTTCATTACCAAAGAGAATGGAAATGTACGTTTTGAAACTCGTATCATGTAACTTTCTTGTTCAATGATTTTTATTTTCAGTGCTGTCAAATGGATAGAGTTTTCGGGGCAAAAATATGTTGATTTGAATTTAACTATAATGTAGATAATTAATTCGAGTAGGCGTACTGACATTGTTGGGGCCATAGAATATAGAATATAAAGGAAGGAGCATATGTATTATTTTCGTTGTCCGGGATGGTTTTTGCAAATGGCGCCCGAATTGATCAGTAGCGCAACATGCAGTGGGTATCTTCATAACTTCGAATAGATAAGTTTCAATACAAAAAAGAAGAAGCGCATTTGAAATGGTTTTATTTCTTCTTTATATTAATTTGAGACCAAAATAATATATACCGCCAGCATCTCTCAAATGATTATTTAAAAACGAGTAGCTTGAATGAAAGAGGATTATGGATTTTTGAATCAAAATGAAATACTTGTATGGTAAATACCTTTATTATACACAACGAACATATAAGTATTTTTTACAGAAATAATAAACAAATATGTTTCGATATTTCATTGTACCTTGAAATGAATGGGTTCAGTTAATTTCGCTCAAATTTTTTATCTTTATTTGGTGCTTTCTACAAATAAAATGTTTTTTTGTATCTATATAAATACTAGCTGGCCCGGCGAACTTTGTTTCTCCTCAGAGATTCATAGGATTGTATCAACAAAACTGGTACTTTTTCAACCCAGCAAACACGGCGATGCAAATGTAACTCTTATGCGATGTACTGTTTACCTCCCCAAGCGCTCGCATTTGCATCCAAATCAGTATTGCCATCCCTTGATGGAGTATCATAGTACAACAGCCAGGCCGAATATAGTACATTTGACAGAATTATAGTACCATAATTTGAAAACAAGGAAATTTATTTTATTTTTACCATTTCTATATATCAATGAGGAAAAAAATATATTAGAGGGAAAAAATTCCAACAAAAAAATACTTCCATGGCTCAAATATCTCACAATTCATTAATCATTTCAGTTTTACTTTCTCTTGACGTGATTGAACATATTATTACAGGCACATTTGTTTTGTTGGTTCAAATAAAATGTTAGATGCGTTTGTTTTACTCATATCTTGAAAAGTGAGAAAAAACAGGCTTGGTTATTAATTTGTTCTTCTGTACCGTTTTCTGCACCCCTTCTAAATATTCTTTCAATATTGAATACATTTCTGTCCTTTGATTCCCCGATTCTACATGCTTTTTTCAGTTCGGTTCCTTTATATGGCGAAAGAAGTTCTGAACAATGTCAAGACAACTATATTAAGTTTTCCGTCAATATTGTTTATCGAACTATATATAATCAAGGCTATTACTGAAATTTTCGAATTTTTAATACTGAAATTTTGGCATATATATATATTATAAAATTATGGTACAAAGAGCGTACTATATCCACTTCCAAATTTTATAGTACGTGATGAAGCAAATATCGTACAAATACTATAATTATAGTACGGTTGGCAACGCTGAAGCGAACACTAGTCACAAAATGATGGTGCATCATGAATCCAAAAGAAAAGAAAACCCAAGTGTATAGCCCTTACACTCCTGAAACTTTTTGAATGGAGACATAATATAATCCATACATTTTTTGACCATGGATATGAACGAAATAGCGTGTCAAATTTTTTCAGATTTTAATTCTGTCAATTTGACAGGTTTTCATGATACTCACAATTGTGTGGTACGGGAGTATACCAGGTACATACACGATTGTGACAGTGTCACAATTGTGAGGACTGGGAGTGTATAGGTAGTGCAAGTAATTGAAAAAAATTGATGAGATACGAATATTTAATAAGAAATAAGGAAAATACACCTAAAATAATAACATACTGAACTTAAAAATGACAAAAATTTCGTATGAAAAGCTTTGAAGCAATTCTGATTTTTATTAAGGCACATATAGACTTTACATTTACTGCAAGACATTCTTGACCTACTTTTACACGACAGCACAGAGGATTTTTCATCTCCTCGTGGATAGGCCAGTGATTGAAACCTCATACCGTTTATCCTCACAAGGTTTGGGTGTAGGTTTCGATAGTTTTGGCAGTGATTCAGCATCAGATTCTTCTGGATCTAGATTCTCAGTGGCTGCATTTTTTGAACCACATAGCAGATATTCTGCTAATTCAGCACAAAGTTCCTAAAAAGATTCTCCCAAATATTTTTTGAAATAACACCATGGTGTTAGAACTTCAGTTGGTTCCTCAAGTTCTTCTGCAGGTTATTCCAAACTTCTAAAAGAACTCTTCTTCCATGAAAACGTTGCTATACTTCGGGAGCTAGTAGATACGGGTATTTCCAATTGTTCTATACTTTCTTCAATCTCGCTTTTCTCATCTTCATCAGAGGAAGATTTTTCCTCACTGGTATTGCGCTACCAATCAACATCATCTTCATCTCCTTCAAATTCAAAATCTGACCCAACCTCGTCCACAAGTTCGAATATTGCTTCCGGATTATTTGCAAGCCTATTCAGATCGATTTTTCTAGTTCGTTCTGAAATAACGAAAGCAGTGTTTTGTATTATCACTTTCCTAAACTTCTCAATACCTGACTAACTTTTTTATCAGTTCACTCCCGACACTCACAAATGTGATACTCTTTCAAAACCCTGTTGTTGAAGAAAAACCTTGCCTTCAAATTTCAAATTTATGCAAGAAAAACAAAATTTGATGTTTTCTCGTGAATTATGAGTGAAGTTGAAACTAAAAAATGAACGTAAACATGTACTTACTTCTAGATGCAATGATGACCACACTGTCACGACAAATCACAATTTTTGTCTGGATGCCATTAGGATAAACAACGTCTGCCGGAGAAATGCATACGCAGCGCTCTTCATATATACGCTCACAATCATATCGTTCAGGAGCAAGCGATGTATAATAATATTTTCTACCTTATATCCACTCAAAATAAGACACTCACAATTGTGAGTATATGGAGCGTAAGGGACAAGTGTAAAAATTGTTTTCGTTGAAGTTGTCAGACGCAAAACCAACCCCCTTTCTTCTCACCACTGCGAATTCCATAGTCCAAACCGGCTTCCCGAGAGAAAAATATCCCGGGCGAATGTAATTAGGGGCAATAAAACCCAGATGCGGTAGTTTCTCTACAGTTAAAGATCGAAGAAATCCTTATATTATATTACTCAACGCTCTTTGGCTATGAGTCACAATACGAACGAATATTTGCATCTCTTGGGAATCACATTTGAGATATCTTTATTCATCGTCAAAATGTTGAAAATTTTTATTCCACATTTCGTTAACAAAGCGATATCACAAAATTAATAGGTTTTGGACGCATATGCGACATCACAATGAAGATTTTATTTCATGTTGAAAATGTAACGCCACAAAAGTGTCAGGCGATGTAACGTGTTTGCTGGGAAGTAGGAGGTAAATAAGACAAAATTAAAGTACAAAATATAAAAAAAATTTAATTACATTGAAATAGGTAGGTATGTACATTGGGGAGCAGTACACTTAGCATCCACTTACCATCGTTGGATTTTTTTGATATTTTACTGCTTCAGATTGATATTCATGTTGTCCTGAAGTGGTTTTTACGTATATGGTTACAAAATACTAAAGGGTAAGATTATATGCCTTTCAAAATTGGGTATTATGACATACGATTCAACTGATTCGCCATTTTGGGAATCGTTTCCTTTATCCCCGCACCTTATTTCCGATCATGAATGTCATTTAACATATATTTGGCGGCAGATTTGATTTATTGTAGTTGTCAAAACATATTCAATATTTTACATAGAAATGTAATTATAGAACTTGTAACATTATTCATGAGTTTCTGATTTCTGAATATCTTGTGACTGAAAAATTATAATTTTTGTTTTAACTTCATTAAAATAAAAATTATTCATAATTAACAGATAATCGTTTATTATCGATAAAACTATAAGGGGAGTCCGGGGGTCCTCCCCCGGAAAGTTTCAGATTTTAAAAGCTTTTTGGCCATTTCAAGCTATTGAGCTTCTTTAATACCTTAACTACTCTTTTGACTCGAAACCACAACTACAACAGAACCTCAATTGATTATTTAGAAGCTGACTAATTATTTTTAACTGTGGTTATGGTTGTTGACTGATAAAAAATAGATTTTTATAAATTTTAATATAGGCCCCGTCACCGATTTTAAAAATATTTTGCACAGTGAACATATAGGACTTTCTGATACTACTGTCTCAATTACAGCTCTGTGGAGGCAGTAATTTTCGAAAAAAAAATAAATGAAACTCATAATAAAGTAAATACTCCATTTACCTCGGATACGGCTCTGATATAGTCTTATATACTTTAGTTTTACAAGGTAAGGTTATGTTAGGTTAGGTTCATTTTCCCTACCAAAAGTTGAAAAAAAATTGTGAAAAATTAAAAAAAAAATTGGATAAAAAAAATCGATCCGCATTCAGGTTAGGTTAAGTTAGGTTAGGTTCATTTTGCCTACCTCAAGATCACAAAAAAAAATTTTTTTTTTAAAATACAACTGGTCAAGGTACTTTATAATTACCAAAAAATACCATAGACCAAGGAGGTGCGGCCACACTACCCTTAATCCGCGGTTGCTTGGATGTTCAAAAAGTGTGCATGAGGGGCATTTCAAATTGTTCAAAGTCAAGACAGGAATGAATCTCTTTCTCTTCAGATTCGATAAAATCGTCTATTTGATTTATTATTCATATTTTTTTATAACTGCTATGACAACCCATACGAAATTTGAACATTATCGTCTACTCACACTATTAAAATTAATTTTGATATTCAAAATTTTATTAAGTTTGAGGTTAATTATGCGGAAATGGATGGCGACTTTGTCTGTGCCAAGACCAGTGACGTCTATGGACAATCTATGTTCACAAAATCCACGAATTTTACGTGCAACCATGAGAGTTCTATTTCAAATTCTTTTCAACGAAATGATGCATTTTCAATATTGATTTTTTCGAGAACTACTGCGTATTTTCCGAAAATACTTCGGATTCGGGTATTTTAGAGCATTTTTTCATCATCTGTTAAAGGAAAAATTCATATTTTTAGTGGACGCTATCTGTACTATCCCCGTACATTGTTATTTACATGAATAGACTTCACTTTATTTAAGCGGTACCATATTATTATTTGAAAATTGTCTCATTGTTGTACCTTATGATGAACCACATTTTTAGTTTTTTCGTCAGATGCGTTAATATTATTATTAAATGTAGTTTACCGAATTTATATCAAATATAATACTTACACGAAAACGCTATCAACCTCAGCGACATTTACTGGCGTTATTCGCAAGAAGGACCATTCTCAAGTCGATACAAGCTGCAAAAATACCAAATCACGAATTCAAATTTGGCAATAATTATCAAATGAATGAAATTTTTTTTTGCATATCGTTTCCCTGCTAAATCGACGATATACTCCTTCCTTTATATTCTTAATTCTATGGTGGAGGCGTAGGGCGGCTATAGATGCGGGGGGACCTAATATGAAAATTGATTTCAGTCAGCTGAAATAGAACCTACGATTTGATATTTGAAAAAATACAATTGGAAATATCTAAGTGAGGACAGGAAGAGTTACAGTCGTGGTTATAAGATTAATTTAGACATGGATTTAAGGTTTCAAATGTGTTTTTGTTATTACATTTATAGAATTGAAGTGACTAACCGTTGAAAAACTCATCAAGTTATATATAAAGGGCTTTAACAGGTTGTTATTCCAAGAAAGATCCTACAAAAAAGTACTGCATATTTTATGAAAATCAGTAGTTTCAACATACACCTTAAACTCTTCTCATACATATTAGTACGAGAGGTAGTGAACCTTTTGAGTAACGGTTTGCCTGTAAGGCTAGAAATTTTTATAGCGATAGTTCCTAGCATGCTGAGGACGGAAATCATCGCCTGGCACCCCTCACCCCTGCACGTCATCAAGATCTATATCTTTGAAAGTGTTGAAAAAATAAAAAAAATAAACTTGTTCCTGTAAGCTTGAAACTTTCATACGATTTAGTTCATTCATTGTGAAGTTCAAAAAAAAATTGACAGGCGATTTCGACGAGCACAAGTACCTGCCAGGCGACTCGAAAAGGGTGTAAAATACGAACAAAAATGAACTTTTTTATGTAAGGCTGAAATTTATATATGTGCTCGTCTGAGGGAATGAAAAAATAAGTTTTATTATTAATCTTCATCATCATCTGATATGTTATCATTAATTTTTCATCATATAGTACAGTCATTTCAAGCGTAGTACACTGTGTCTTAAATTGGTTGAGACTGCATTATATCTCAGCTATTATTGAAAATCGAGTCATGCGGTTTTCGAAACCCTGTGTTACTTTTTTGTAAAACTTTTAAATCCACAAACAGAAAGATTCCAACTTCTTTTGTTTCTGGAATGCAGTGCGAAAATGAAAATGTTCACTTTTTGAAGATGTTATTATTTCTCGGGCTCTGCATAAGAAAGAAAAAAACTTAAAACTTCTTATAATGATATTTTTACGTAGAAGTCAGTGGCGTAGCTAAACATTTTTTCAAAGCATTATTTTTGAGATTGAATTGGAACGGAATGAAATTTTTCATATGGAACACCATGTTTATTTTAACGTCAAACTGTATTCACAAGCATTTAATCATTACTTTTTCAAAAAGCCATGGGATCGAAACTCATTTATTTTATAGTATTTTGAACATAATTTCAAAATATCAACTGAAAAATGGTTTTTTGATGCATGTGTGGAAGAATTCATGTCTTATTTAAAAAAAAAAAACAAACAGAAATACAGTAGGCTCTTGATGCCGGATTATCGGAAATGCCGGATTATCGAATTTGTACAGGAAATAAAAGCTAACTTCATATGATTTTCACTACTATCCAACTTTCGCAAAATAAGACCGCTATTTTGTCAAGGGACGCTATGAAATAAGAGAAAACAAATACGTGACATCACTGTCGAGGTTAGGTCCGGACTGCCGAGCGGGAAAAACTACTCTCGGTGATCCGGCGTTCAGCTGTATAAAATGCCGGATTATAGAGCGGGTTACCTGGGTCCCAGAGTGCCGGACTACCGAGCGTACCGGATTGGCAAGCGCTGGATTATCGAGCGACGACTGTATACATTTTTCGGATGGTTAACGCTCAAATTTATTAAAGGTAAGGTTGTGCTACATCGATGTATTCAGAAAAAAATGAGAAGATTTGACGTTAAAACATACGAGGTGTTCCATTTGAAATATTTCAAGTTTGAGCTATATCTTAAAAACATTTATTAGATAAAAATTTTAAGCTACGCCACTGACTTCTAAGTAAAAACATTATTATAAACATTTTCATCCTTTTTTTTCTCGTACAGGGCCCGAGAAAAAATAACATCTTCAAAAAGTGAACATTTTCATTTTCGCACTGCATTCCAGAAACAAAAGAAGATGGAATATTTCTGTTTGTGGATTTAAAAGTTTAACAAAAAAGTAACACAGGGTTTCGAAAACCGCATGACTCTATTTTCAATAATAGCTGAGATATAATGCAGTCTCGACCAATTTAAGACACAGTGTACTACGCTTGAAATGACTGTACTATATGATGAAAAATTAATGATAACATATCAGATGATGATGAAGATTAATAATAAAACTTATTTTTTCATTCCCTCAGACGAACACATATAAATTTCAGCCTCACATAAAAAAGTTAATTTTTGTTCGTATTTTACATGCTTTTCGAGTCGCCTGGCAGGTACTTGTGCTCGTCGAAATCGCCTGTCAATTTTTTTTTGAACTTCACAATGAATGAACTAAATCGTATGAAAGTTTCAAGCTTACAGGAACAAGTTTATTTTTTTTATTTTTTCAACACTTTCAGAGATATAGATCTTGATAACGTGCAGGGGTGAGGGGTGCCAGGCGATGATTTCCGTCCTCAGCATGCTAGGAACTATCGCTATAAAAATTTCTAGCCTTACAGACAAACCGTTAGTCAAAAGGTTCACTAGCTCTTGGACTATATCTACCTTTACCTTCCTTCTTTCTCGATCCACTTTTTCGGAAAATCATAAAATTTCATTTAATTGTCCATTATGACAACAAACAACACAGCACTGAACTGTGAATTGCGTGCAGTAAATGGTACGTTCAGGAATTCATTATCAATATTTTAAATCAGTTATTGAAAAAACATCTCAAGTGTACTTCGTATCGTAGTAAAAAACACAAATTTGAACACTACCTTGAGCAAGTAATAGTATAATCTGAAACAAGTTGCAGAATGGGCTACCATTTCAACACGAATGCGAAATTCGCATGAGTGTTTCAATTGCCTTCTCCCACGAGTACGCTATTTTCTCTAATTCAGTCAAGTTTTGTGAAATACTCTCGTAATTCAATTAAAAATTCAGAATGGTGACTTTTTTATTGTATCTTGGCAGTTGGTGTCACTTACGAAATTTGACAGGTTATGAAATTTGAATTGATTTGATTTGAAAATAGAGAGTATCTGAGGTCATTACTGAAAACCACAAAATGAAAAATATAAGTGAAAACAAAGCTGTAATGAATTCATCACAACACTACTTTCAGTACTGTAATGAACTCATTACGATACTGAAATAGAGAATAGTATATTCTAAAACAAGTTGCAGAATGAGCTCCTATTCCAACACGAATGCGAAGTTCGAAAACGAGCGACGAAGGAGCGAGTTTTCGATAGCATGAGTGTTGGAATTGCCTTCTGCAACGAGTATTAGACGGTATTTTCTCTATTTCAGTCAATTTTTGTGAACTATTCTCGAAATTCAAATGAAAATTCAGATTAGTGACTTTTGTTTTGTATCTTGGCAGTTGGTGTGACATACGAAATTTGACGGATCACGGAATTTGAATTGTTTTGATTCGAAACTTAATTCGATCGGAGGTCAGTACTGACAACCATAAAACGAAACATATAACTGAAAACAATGCTGTAATGAGTTTCATTACAGCGCTACTTTTAGTACTGTAATGAACCCATTACGATACTGAAATAGAGAAAATAAATTAATGATGCCACGTCTAACGAAGCACAGATGATCCAAGAAAATAAAACAAGATTTGAAAGTCGAGAAAGTCATGGTTTTTATTATTTTTTACCTTTGTTTTGTTTTTGTAAAATTTTATTGGCGTTAAGGACTTATAGTAGAGGATATTCAATTTAGAAAAAAATCAAACTTAACAAAATCTAACTACCCGATCGAACTGAACAAAATTTGGACGAAAAACGATTATGCTAGGGGAATATTACACATTTACATCAATCGAACACGCGAAAAAGCCACTCAGCCCCCCGAATAGAAAGTCATGAGTCGGGGGGCCTCTGAAGTTTTCCGACAGTTCGTCGTACTGCTCAGCCGCCTGCCGCTCCAGCTCCTGGTACACGTTGTCCGAGGAGTTGCAGTATTGCTCCAGCGCTTGTATCTCCAGTTCTTCCGAAACAGTCGAAGTTACCGGCACCTCTTCCTCGAACAGGATGTTGACCGTTTTACTGACCATTTCGTCGAAGTCGCTCTTGACCTTGATCTGGGACTCCAGTCCCAACTTGTTCAACTTCAAAGGCGGCACGCCGTCTAAGCAAGAAGAAGTGGAGTTGGCGCATAGACTTTTTCGTATGGCGTCGCTGTCTGTGGTCTCCGTGGACGCGGAGCTTTCTTCTTGGACTTTCCTGGCTTTACTCTTCAAGATGCTGATCTGAGGTGGGGCTGTCTTTTTCGGTTTGGGTTTGAGTCGGTTGTCCACGAAATACTGCGATGTTGACGGTACTGGCTGTTGTTGATTAGCACCGATCCACAAACTGGGCGTCTGCGGTACGAAATGGGCGTTTAAGAAGTTCGCTTGGCTCACGTTGGGCCTGGAGTAGTTCTGGGGGACTATCCACCGTTGCATGACTCTAGTCTGTTGGAGAGGTTGGTAGAAGTAGGGCGTTTGTACCGGCTGCGAAATAGGGTAGATGGAAGTGCGGTTTTGCTGCAGCATCAACACAGGTTGAGCGTACTGGTACTGGCTAGGGACGAAAGGGTTCTGCCGTTGGAAAGTCTGCATGTTCCTGTTGGTTATCACTTGAGACGTGTGCGAGAAGGTGTTAGTGCAACCGCAACTGTTCTGGTAGGTATTGGAGTAGTGAGAAGCGTTGAACTGGTAACTGTAGTTGTTGACGTAGGCGGACTGTGCGATCACTGGCACACTCACTGTATTGGGACACCTGAAATCTTCGTTTTTCTGAGTAGGTTCCTTGCAAACTGCAGGGGTCCTCACAGGCGATGTCGCCTCAACTGTCTTGGTCTTGGTCAAGAGCTTCACGTTCGTTTGAATCGACGTGTTCTTCTGCAACCTCACTTCGTTTTTCGTCGCTTGGTGCGCTGGTTCTTCCTTACCCTGGGAATCCAAATCTGTAGAAACAACGGACGATGCACTACACCCCGAGAACTTGGGGAAGATCATATTCAAGGAGCTAGGCGTCTCCAGTTTTCCAGGTTTCGGCGGGCTGTTAGACTCCTTTCTTGCCGATTCCGTGGCCGTGAGCCCTTGAAGAACGGCCGAATACAGCCTCTTGGGGCACACCGGTTCCTCCGCTCTGATCTCTTCCGCCATCAGGGGTTCCTCGATCTTGGGCTCGACCGGTTCTGCGTCCAGCTCCTGTACTGGCTGGGTCTGGCTCATCCAGCCGTTCTGCTGCCTGAAGGAGGTCGCCAGGTCCTGAAATTAGAAAATGCTAGATTGATATGTTGTTGACGAATCCATCTGATACCTTCAAATGATCGAATTCGTTCGCCGACTCTGATACCTCGTCTAAAATAGGTCCCTGGTGACCTCTCGGATCGCAAGGGCATTGTAAAATTGCAAACTGGGCAACTTGCTTAAAGTTAAATCTATGTCTCTGGCGAACGCTATGCATCGCTGACGTAAATCGTCCTTTTGCGTATTCCAAATTATTTTTACTTTATCTAAAAGGTGAAGAAGAAATGACTGGGGGTGGAGGGGTTGTTCGCTTGAGGATTGATGCATTTTGGATCCCTGAGGTTTGTGTTCAATCATAAGTAAGCATTAAATAATGTGTGGGCATCATTTACATCGAGTGATCCATTTTGAAAGATTCACTAGAATACCTCCTTTGGAACTGGATCGAAAGGTACATGGATTGCAGAAATTTAATCTGACCTTGAGGTTTGACCTGTCGAAGTCGACCTGTTTGAAAGTCGAGGAAATTTTGTAATAGGGAATAAACATTCTTCTTTGCAGAATATTGATATTTGTGTACAAACTCTCTTTCAGTTTTTTGAAATAAAATGAATTTCTTTGGGTATATGCAATGTTTAATGCTCAAGATGGTCATGATGAAGTATTTCAAATTCATATTTGATGGAATCATTTGTTTGTATTTGGTACGAACATATGCATGAAGAAGAACTAGTGTGTTCTCTGATTTTTCTTTACTACACACATCAGGAATTGACACCATGTTGACAGATAATAAAACTGTGTTTTTCTTATCATGGCTTACTTTTCGAAGATCTGATCTTTTTTTTTACACTTATCCGAGAAGAAAATTCATTGATGTGTTGTTTATATCTCTGAGAATATTCTTGATTATTTATTTGTTGAAGATCTTGGCACATCATACCTCGAAAACGATTCGTTTTATGACAAAAACAAGAGGAACAAAATGTTTCCAGTTTTATACTAAATATTCTACAAAATAAAATTTATATTCCCTGTTAACCTTAAAATGTCCTTGAAATCTACGCACACATGCTCCATACATCACAACGATATAAAATCAGCATAAAGCATCACACAACTAGCACAATTAGGAACAAAGTTTCTTTTTGAAAATCTGACCTGTACAAATTAAACTAAAACAAGAAATATACTGCTTCACAAGAGTTAGAGATATCGTATCCAATCGTTTTGAAAAGTTTGTAATCTTCGATAAAATCGCTGTTAAATCTTTCAAAACTCAATAACAACTTGAAGCGATCCAATAAAAATGTATGAGACATTTCGTCAATCTGGTCACCTTTTTTCTGAAGTTTGGTTCTTTGCATATAAATGTTCTTATTTCGAAATGGAGTCAGTTCATAAACGGCTTCGATTTGTACGAGTTTCTGAAAATGCCAAGACGTAAATTAACAAACGCTGAGGCTAATAGGGCTAACGGAATGCAACAGGGTGGCCTAATTCAGGTTGTTGCAGCGGAAAGGCTCCAAGTCAGCCAGAGTGTGATATCTCGACTTTGGAATAGGTTCAGGTAGAAATGTTTCATGTTGGAAAGACCAAGGCTTGGTGGGCGACGAAAAACAACACCTGCTCTGGATCGTTTCATTACCGTTTCGGCGAGAAGAAAGCCTACATCTACGTGTAGAATACTTCGAGATACTCTTCGAAATGCAAATGGGGTCCAAGTTTCCATCGGAACCATCAGACGACGTTTGAGAGAAGTGAATCTAGGTTCTAGACGTCCATTAAGAGGAGTTACATTAACACGTGATCATAAGCGTCAAAGACTGGAATGGGCAAGGCAACATATCAATTGGAACAATCAATGGCGTAGTGTCCTTTTCACTGATGAATCCAGATATGGACGATTTTCAGATTCTCGAAGAATAAGGGTATGGACAATCTCACGCATACCCCATAATCGTCGTTATGTCCAAGAAGTCCATCCATTCCGAAGGGGTAGTGTCATGATATGGGACCGGGATATGTTTCAACGGGCGCATAGATCTACACATTCGTCCTGAGAATATGACCGCCTTACACTTTAGGGAGCATGTCATTGACAATGTTTTGCCAAATTTTCAAGCAGCAAGCAGCTATTGGTGAAACTTTTCAATTTCTAGACGATAACGCTAGAGCGCACCGTGCAGCCACAGTTGAGAATGCGCGCCAGGAGCTTGGTATTCCATATTTACCAATACCTCCGCACTCACCAGATTTGAATTGCATAGAACATGCATGGGATATGCTCCAAAGAAGATGAGATAATCATCAACCTACCCCAGAATCCCTGAATGATCTGAGAGAGCTTCTGCCCCGTTTATGGAAGCAAATTCCTCACGAAATGTTCAACAACCTCATGTGTAGTATGCAAAGAAGATATCAAATTGGTATTGATGCCCGTGGAGGTAATACATTGTATTAATAGTCTTAAAATGCTTGAAATCTCTAGGAATAAAAATTTCTTTATTTCACTCGATTTTTCTCAACTGCCCTGTATACGCTGCAGACCTACAGGCTAAAATGAATTTTATTTCCTGCAACTTGAAATCATATTAATTTGAATTTTCATCACAAAATCTCATTTCACCTGTATTTTTTTTCAACTTAAGTCAATATCCCTAACTCATGTTGAGCAGTTTATAATAATGATAATAATTCCTACTCTATTGGCATTGTCAATAAATTGAATGATTTACAAACGATAAACCTCTGTGCGAAATACAAGAAAAAAACTGATGAAATGTTTCAAGAACACCTGCTTCTGAATGAGTTGTTTTATATCGTAAAACTCCTCAAATAATCCAAAATGCATCAATCACATTACGTATGGGGTGAGCAAAATTGGTGATCACTGAACAAAAACTTTTCAACTCCTCTCTAGGAGGAATATTATTAGAACATTCTGTATCCCCCTTTTTTTCAACCCGTAATAAAATCAACTGTGTTCCTAATAAAAAATGCCCAAATTTCAAATTTGCCCTGTGACTTGAAAACATAGAAGATAGAAGAACGCATGTCATTATGAGTTTGTTCAAGAAAGAGATTCAGAATTTACCATCCATTGTCCTCTGTCTCTTACTGTAGTTCAGCGATGACCAATTTTACCCATCCTGTAAGCCATATGAAAAATAAACAGATCAAAAACAGAACGAAGTTCGAGATAATTACTCAGAAATCTACCTGCCTGAAATAATAGCCATTCTGAGTTTTTTCTCCTGGAAACCATTCGCATTCAGAAGAGGAGACACTACATTAATTTCTTGTTCTTCTACTGGTTTATGTTGTCGAATGCCATGTTCGTTACAGTACTCGAAAGCTCCACAATCGCTTCTTTTTTGATTTTCTGAAAACAAAAAGATTAAATGATAAACATAAACATAAAGCACACAGATTCAATATTCCTACTGTTTCGTACCCAACGCAGGTTGTATTTTATTAAAAATGAAAGGAAATATCTGCGGGTTTCACGAACGTACATTAAAATTTAATGTTTCATTAAAATTTTAATCCCCCATTAATCCATGTCTACATCCAATGTTCTACATTATTGGGACATTCACGTCCTAATGCTGATAAATATAATATTCCCGTTACCAACAATATAATATTCAATATTCTGCTCGATGTAGGATGATAATTTTAATGAATCGTTAAAGTCCAACATCAAGATAATAGAGAGTTATCGAAACGCAAATAGAGGCCGGACAAAAATAAAAGGGATTTTTCCTCGAGCTAACTACAACAGTGTAGTTAGTCAACTTCATGACGTCATAGTTATCTTTGTGCCCTGTGTGGTAAGTTATGGCGGATGAGTGCAAAGGAAAGTGTCAGTCCCTCTCTCTCCGTTTTCAAGTAACTACACAACAAACCAGATGATCTATTGGTTTACTGGCGTAGTTAACTGTGACGTCATGGTTCTAACTACGCCGCGAAGAAATTCGTGTAGTTAACTATGGTATCCTTTGGTTCGGTGTGGTAAGCTCGAGGAAAAATCCCTAAAGCTTCCCTTATTTTGACATTTACTCATGCGCATTCGTTAAAGAATTTAAGGTGAACTGTAATAAAATACGGGCATCCTGTACTTAACTTAAATAAAGGACAGCCGTATTTAAATAAAAGATCCCTTATTTTGATAGTTCTCCCAATATTCTAGGTTAACCAAGTTTTCATAACTGTCAAAATGAAGGGAATGTCATAATAAAGTTGACAAGAAATAAATCGTTTGATAGCTCAAATATCCAACCAACCTCAAGGGATCTTTACAGGATCCTTTAATAATGGTAGTCCTGTATTTGTGTTTCGATGACTCTCTATTAAGGAATTTTTATACTGGACTCAAAGTATGAAACATGTAGAATGTGCAGACGTAGAGTTGTCCATTATTTACTTCGGCGAACTACAAGGTTGTAAGGTAAAACCAGGTTTGTCGCTAATGTGATAATAGAAAAAAATTTATATCGCCGCTATTTCTTACTCAAATATACTCCCCGTCAATAAATTCCGGACAGGCAAACTTTTTGTCAAATTCAACACCCTGTATCTTTTTTTATGGTTCTCCGATTTTGTTGAAATTTTCACCAGGTATAGTATTCGGTCTTGTTATATTAACCTGGAATTTACTTTGCAAAAATACCTGTAGTTTATCCGTTATACAGGGAGAAACAAAACCTTGTTTTATACCCTTCATTTCTAAACACCCTGTGGTCAATTTGAGGCAGAAAATTTGATAACATTAAGTTTTAATTTGAAATGTGACCCTTTCTTAACAAAATGTTTTTTGATTTACGTCAGTATCTGCTTTAAAAAAAAAAGATACACATTTTCAAAGAAAATGTTGCATTTTTTCAATTTTTATAAAAATTCAAAACATTATAATACCTCATCGACTAGTAAACATAAACAAACATCTGAAAATTAATAGCGTGTATTTCCACCTCGTTTTCTCATCACTTCTACCATACGACGTGGCATACTTCCAATGCATTTACGAATTGCTTCTGGGGGAATATACTACAGATATTTTTGCAAAGTAAATTTCAGGTTAATATCACAAGACCCAATACTATACCTGGTGAAAATTTCAACAAAATCGCAACACCAAAAAAAAAGATTCAGGGTGTTGAATTTGACAAAAATTTTGCCTGTCCGGAATTTATTGACGGGGAGTGTATAATAGTCTTTTGTATTCGACTAGGACCTTCGATACAAAAGAATCCGGTTTACTACCTGACCCTTTTAGACATTTGCATTTAGACGAAATGATAAATATGTTCCTTCAATATAATGGCTGCCCAGCATAATATAGAAGAAGTGTTCGAACCTTGTTGGAGGAGAAATACCCAAACCAATGGATTGGAAAAGAAAGACTGGGCTCATAGCATGGCTGGCGAGAAGCCCCGATTTAATGCTGGTGGATTTTCATGTATTTAATCAAAAAAAAATTAAGAACGTACTAGTGAAGGCCAAAGTTTGCAGATTCTTCCAACGCAAAAAAGGAAACCGGCAGAAAACGGCTCAGGTATAACACGCTAGATGACGCAAGTGTGTAGTAATACTCAGAAGCGTCTTGTCGCTTGATTATGAGTATGTATCTCTTTGCTGACTCATAAGGTCAGAAATTCTAAATAAATGGAGTTTGAGTGATATTGATTTCGACAACGAAATTAATTCAACTTCAATCAGTATGACTAGGAAGATAAATAAAGGAAATTATTGATAATTTGTTTTGAAAAACAAGAGAGCTCCCGGAACAGATGAAATACTCATCCTGGCATTGGAAAATCTCAACGATAAAATACGTTGCTCAAAAAAATTAACGCACATTCTGAAAATCTCAATTTTAATGAAAGTTAACTCTACAATGACTTTATGACTTATTTTCTATGTTCTCTCGGGAAGGTTTTGAACGAAACAAGATAC
Source organism: Hippodamia convergens (assembly GCA_038502775.1). NCBI lineage: Eukaryota > Metazoa > Arthropoda > Insecta > Coleoptera > Coccinellidae > Hippodamia > Hippodamia convergens. The sequence goes on from CM076607.1 coordinate 92,076,394, forward strand.
ATTAGATGGAAGAAACATTCAGGATTTCACCGAATCTTATGTGAAAGAAGAGAAATGAACAATTTTCAAAATACTGAAATGCTGATAAGTGATTTAATACTTGGTATTTCCACCCCTTGCGTTAATTACAGCTCGGCAACGACGGTTCATACTCAAAATGAGTGATCTTAAAATGTCCTGATCTAATCCTTCCCAGATTTCTCCGAGTTGGATTCCTAAGTCATAAAGAGTAGCTGGATGATTTTCTGAACTTCTCAACCTTCTATTGAGGTTGTCCCAAACCTGCTCAATCGGATTGAGATCTGGACTTCTTGCTGGCCATTCCATTCGAGAGACTTCAACCTCTTCAAGGTACTCCTGAACGATGCGCGCAAGATGGGGTCTGGCATTATCGTTCATAAAAATGAAATGTATGGGGCAAATGGAACTACATGCTCTTCAAAAATGTTCCTTATATACTTATCAGCATTCATACCTCCATTATCAACGACCACTAGTTCTGTGCGAGCAGTCAAAGATATTCCACCCCATACCATAATCGATCCTCCACCGGAACCAGTATTATTCAGGAAATTGCACTGAGCATATCTTTCATGTGGACGTCTGTATAGAAGGGAACGTCGATCACAATGGTAGTGGCAGAATCTAGACTCATCTGTGAAGAGAACTCTTTCCCAATCAGCCTCTTCCCAATGGAAATGCTCTCGCAAAATCCAAACACGCCCTCCGATGGGCTAAGGTGAGAGCTGGGCCTCTTGCCGCGACACGAGGCCTTAAATCATATTCTCTGAGGCGATTTCTTATTGTCTGAGTGCTAATTTGCACCCCATGAGTTTGCTCAAGCTGATTTTGAAGGAGGCGAGCGGTTGCAAACCGTTGTCTCAACGAAGAAACTCTCAAGGAATTTTCTTTAATGGCAGTTGTTACCCGTGGTCTACCCTGTCCTGGTCTTCGGACATTCATACCTGTCTCCCTGAATCGCTGCAACATTCTGGACACACTTGTAGTGGAAACTTCAAACCTTTCTGCAATTCTTGTGTATGTCCATCCTTCTTCTCGCAAAACTACCGCTTGGGCACATTCCTCTTGGGTCAAATTGCGTGTTTCACGTTGCATAGCGATCGAGTGTAGAAAATCAAACGAAAGAAAAACTATTGATCACTAGAACAACTGATTTTAGAATGGAACCAATACATTCGAAATCTGATAATATCACCTTTTTTATTCCTGCTGGGAAAAAACATCTGTATTGAAGATAAACGTTCAAAGTGGATAACATATGCATGCATAATTCTGATAAAAATGATTATCATTTAGAACACCTTCAGTTGTAGAATAAATTTGAGATTTCCATAATGTGCGTTAATTTTTTTGCGCAGTGTAGTTAAAGAAGTTGCACTAGTTTCAGGAATAACTGAAGCGATCATTAGGATAGGATAACCCGAGAAAATGGATAAAGCAAATTCAATTCTTATATGGAAAAAAGGTAAGAAGAGAAACGATCCAGGTAGCTATAGACCAATTAGACTCCTTTCAGCAAGAGAGTCTTCTCGCAATTGTATGAAAAAATTGCTCTTTTTTCTTGTGTTATTTACGTATTCTAGCTGCTTTCACCTCAAACTAAAAATGTACCCTCAATCTTTTTCCTATTTAAAAACAAGTGCACCTTTTTTGAATCACTTGGAAAACGTAGAAGTTTTAAAAATTCTCTGCAGAAAGCTAGTAGCACTGGGTTCAGTTTCTGTTAATTGTTTTGATCAATTGACATGATCCTATGAGCTCTAATTCGATAGAAAAAATACGAAAATGAAGGATTTCATTCTCATCAACACATACACTTCAAGAACTCAGAATGATTTTATCGCAACGCTGAAGAGAAATTGATCAACTTAAGTTGAAAATACTCTCATTCCTCATATGAAAAAAATGTATGATAAGAATCTTTCGAAACCGTTATAAATTTGTCTTTAGTGCATTCAAAAATGTTTGCCATTCATTCTGGCACTCTCAATGAATAATAATTGAACAAAAGAAAACACGAAACACTCTGTGTAATTTTCATTTATCGACGAAACTCGATTGACATTCGTGTTCCTAAATAAATCATTTGAACGGAAAACAAGGTCATTGGAATTGTTTCATGTCATGAGATGCTCTCGACTCTCGAAAAGTAATTTTTCAAAATGCCTATATACTCGATCATCGTTCAAAAATCAATTGATTTCTTTTCTATCTTCAGAAGATTTTTCTTTGCTATCTATATTCCCGATATCCCGATATTCCCTATTGACATTTCGAATAACAGATTTGTCAAAACTAGAAATGAAAAATCGAATGAAAAAACACGTTTCCAAATCAATGAATCTAATAAAATATGCTGATAATTTCGCTGGGATAGAAGGAATAGCATTATAATGATTCTGTTCACTTACGACAACATATGAACCATATAAACAATGTATCAACATCTGGTAACAGCCATGGTTCCTCCTGGTCATCTCTTGTTGTATCTTTAGAAAGAAACTCGATCTGAGTTTTTTGTATGCACCTTGTGTAGCACAATTCTCTAGCTTCGTTATACTCGTAATCGTCATACGTCGCTAATTTACTGTTGGGTATTGAATCTTTAACTGTCCTAGGCCGTTCTTCTATAATTCTAATGTTTTTGAGTTGTTGTTCTCTACTGAAAAGTTTCTGTCAAAATGACAAGAGTAATTAGTCAGGTTCAGCGGCTTTTTTTTACGGAATATTCACCTTGTTCGCTTCCTGAAATGTATTGGTCGAGTCTGTCCAAGTTGTATCTCCATTCAGAGCAACGTTTTCATATGCCGTTTTCAGGCGATCTTTGATGCTCATACCAAAACGTAAAATGATACATTTAGAAAAACAATTTACAGTTGGGCTTCCAAAGCAACTCTGTTGTCAGATCATAGAGATACGTTTGAATTAATAGTGTCAAATTATAATGAAAACTAAATTGAAAAATACTTCACTTTCACAAATATTTATTCTCTTGTCGTCTTTCATATGAATCAAGAGAATAGGGGTAAATTCCGTTTAATTAATCCACTTTCTTCTATTATGTTGAGAAATCCTCTCTATTTTCCCGAAATTGTGGAATAAACTTGAATGGAAAGGAATCCTCACGAATCAAATTTGTTAAAACTACGCAAATAAATTTTTAAAATTACCGCAAAATTCTTGTGCGACATCTATGTGAGAATAGTGGAACCGCACATTACTTGAAGAACGATGCAGAATATCGTAATGATTGCTCTTGTTTCTATATTTTTGATTATTATTTATATTTATTTAACATTTCCATCCTTCTGAAGTAACAATGATCAGTTATACTTATTTTATATTTCACTATTACTTGAAACTTCAGCCTCAAGAAGAAGAAACACTAATTTTATGCCTCCTGTCAAAATCATGTGCAACGTGAGAAGACTAACAAAAACAAAGTCAGATATTAATGTAATTTGTTATCTCGTCCATTTTGAACTTGAATAGTTGTTGTTGAAGTGTAGCGATCATACAGTGATAGTGTAATATGAATATTCAAATGAAAAACGATGTTATCAAACATAAAATCTAAAATTTTGAATGTGAGCAAAAATGTTATTTTTTCGCAAACTGACAAAAATGAAGAGAGGCCTCCCAATTTAGAAGCTGGCAGTGAACTTTTGGATTATTTCCGAAATGAATGGTCTTCATTGCATAATGCCAATGAGAGTAATGCCCAAAAGGCAGAGCAGGTGGCCGAAAAAATCGAAAGCATACACACCAAAATCCAAAAGACGGAAAACGATATGAAATCAATAATAGACGTGTTTACTAGTTCAAATTTGATTTATAATATCAACAGAGCGCATCAACAAATAAATGATATGTTCAAATTATGTGACAATGTAGAGAGAGGATTAATAGAATTTGAAAGAACACTTGATGAGGTCGAATTTCAAAATATGAAAAGAAGACATAGTTATCATTTGAAGAAATACGAAGAGAGAAAAGAAGGTATCAATTTATTTCATATAGTTTTTATGCATGTTACCATATCATTCTGTTTATTCCAGAAAATTTGAAGTTGTTGCAATCGAAACTGGAACAGGAAAGGAAAGAAGAACTTGAAAAGGCAGAAGTGGAGAATATCAAGAAAATGGAGGAGAGACAAAAAGTGTTCCAAGAAGCCTTCCAAAATGATCTTGAAGTGTTCAAGTCTTTAGGACAAATTCCAAGTAAGTTTATTCATTTTAAAACTTTCTGTATATAAATTAAATCTTACTTTTCAGAAATAGAGTTGAGAAAACAACCGAGTGCCTTACTGGAAGAGATCCAAATAGATTATGACGTGGATGAATTAGACCAATTTTTTGGGGATAGTAATTTAGAATAAGCAGATATGTATATTCATATTTTTTATATATGTATAGTAGTTTATGAAAATATATATATTTTATTTCTGTTTTTTCAATATATAGCTTTATTTCACCAGTCACTTGAAAGGGTTATTCAAGTTATGGATATCCTCTTTTAATTGATTGTTTTATTATATGTTTATTAGATATTTGGAAGTTTAATCAAACAAATTATTTTTCTGGAATAAGTTTTATTGTGTGATCAAGAGATCTTTTGGATGAATCACATTGTAACTCTAATATTTATATCTTACTTAATGAATTTCCTTCAGAAAATCGTACAATTGAAATTGATTAAAAAAATAAGAGCAGTCACAATACTCTAGAGGTAATGAACTTTTCGTAATATTAGAAATGTAAATAAATGGCTTTATAACAAACTTTCTCAGGTAAAATACTCATTAAAAATCAAATTGAAAGTAGCCTAATAAGTATATTTCACTTTCATTAACTTTGGTTGAAAATAATGAGATAATACAAGAACAAATTTTTCAGTTGCTCTGTTTATTGATTTAGAGAGAATTTTGTTATATAGAAAGAGAATTATAGACAGAATAACACAATTGATTTACTTTCTTGATTTTAAATGATATAAGCAGCGAAAAAAAACAAATTTCAATGATGAAATGGCCTAAAACATTTAGAAATTTAACATTTTTTATATAATATAAACTAAAAAACAATAAAGAAATATTTACAAAATACTTTCAACAAAGACCATGAGATGAAATTATATCACAATCACTACCAAAAAAACAAAGAGAAATATAAATAGGAAAATTTGAGACAATTTATAAATTATTGGAAATAATATCAATATTGCTCCACAAATACTACCAGAGAAGTGAAGTATACAACGTGAGAAATTTTTGAACACATGTTTGCAAACTGACCCTTTTCTCAACGAGCCCGATGAAAGAACTTTGCAAGAATTGAAACATAAAATAAATTATCCATATTAAATTAACTAATCACATAAGCGTAATTTTTTCTTACATTTTGTATTTTAACCTTTTTTTTCAATATTTTTAATTCCTAAATTCATATTTAATGCTCAACGAAGAATAATTAATGAACGATCCTTTCAGATGAACATGCTTGCCACAAACGCTTAATTGGAAAAACAGGTGTAGAAAAATCTTGGTTTATCCTCAACTCTTCATACTCATCTTCACCTACAACTCTTACGACATATGATAAATATTTTTTTTGTTGAATTTTGGTATAGAGATGATCGATTATACGAGTCATGGTTGCCAGTACCTATCAGCAAGGACAAGGTAAGTGGCAGACAGCCTCTGTCACGCATTGGGTTGGGTTATTTCATAGATTCTACCATCTCCAAATATGCTTATCGATCCAATGTGGTTGTTCGGCAACACCTGAGGGTGAAAATTAAACTTGTTCAGATCGCTGTTTGAAGGAGGCTTTCAACTGCACTAAACACGGCCTAATAAATCGGCCAGAAGGTTAGACGTTGCCGTTGTTACCAGCAACGTGTCTAGTGGCACGCGTAGATATAGAAAGTATACGGTTTTCTTGTGCAATTCACACTGTTTTCGAATTTATTTCAATTCACATTGAAATGAAGAACTGAGGGGAAAACAAAACAGCATTTCGTTTATCTGCGGATAATTTCTTAATATTTTATCGCAAATAATCCAGAACTCACCACGAAGAGGTAGCTGTTGTATTGAGTTCCACAAGATAACAATCAGAATGAAAATTATTTTACTTTCTGAAGCGAATAAAGTAGGTGAATGAACATCAAAAGAGGAAAAAAAGAGTCACAACCTGTCACCTAATAACCACTTGAAATTAGAAATGGGTACGTTTACTTCGTCTCTAAATACGACTTCGATTTTCAGATTACTCAAGATCTTAAACCCCGATGATATTTTCGGATATTTTTCGGGGTTTATTAATAACTGAACCTTCGGCGGTTAGATGAGAGTTATTTCCGAAAATATGGGAATCTACAAAATGTTTCATACAAACTACACTGTCATCGTTGACTTTAAAACTACTTTCTCTATGAATTCCGTTAAGCCATTTTCTTCTCCTCGCGGGAACTTTCGAAAATCTAAATACCAAAACTTTCTGATTAGTAGATTTATATAGTTGCCTTCGCAACCGGGCACGAGACATAGTACTCAAATCGAAGATTTCCAAATGAAATTTCAATAAATATTAAAATGAGAAACTTTCCTGTTGATAATCCTTCCAGATATGAAGTCGAAAAATTCAATCACCAACCCGATACACACTGTTCTTGCAACTGCAACACTTATTTTCACTTTATTTATTGATTGAAAAACCAATCACACGAACACGAAAAAAACACACCTTTTTACACGTTTCCCGGTCGAATTTCTAATGCGAACTATCACATGTTACGCTTCAAAATAGAACTGCAAGTGCAAAGTCGTAACACTCTGAGCCTGGTACAACCCCACGTGGGGGTTCCGGCAACGTCGCATTTTAAATCAACATTCTGGCCTGTTAAATATCGTAGGCCGCGCACTAAAATAAAATGTACTAACTGACAAAGAAAATGCAATTCCCAGAAGGAGCTGTTGAATTTAAATATTTTTTGGTAAAATATAGACAGTATAGCAAGGAGTGCGGCCTACGATATTCAAGAGGCCAGAATGTCAAAAGGTTTGTGTTTTTCACTGTGTACGTGTGATTGGTTTTTTAATCAATAAAGGAAGTGAAAATAAGTGTTGCAGTTGCAAGATCAGTGTGTATCGGATTTGTTATTGAATTTTTCGATTTTGGGTGTTCATATCTGGAAGAATTATCAACAGGAAGGTTTTTCATTTTGATATTTATTAAAATTTCATTAGAAAATCTGCGATTCGAGTACTATGCCTCGTACTTGTGCAGTGCCCGGTTGCAAGAGCAACTATAAATCTACTAATAAGGAAAGAAAAAGTCGGTATTCAGATTTCCGAAAGAATCCTCGAGGAAAAGAAAATTACTTAACGGAATTAATAGAAAAAGTAGTTTTAAAATCCACGAAGACAGAGTAGTTTGCATAAAACATTTTGTAGATTCCCATATTATGAAAAATAACTCTTATCCAACCGCCTAAAGTTCAGTTATAAATATACCGCGAAATATTCCTAAATGTATTTCCTTCAAATTTTCGAAATCATCCGATTTACATGTCGTCTTCAATTACACCAAAAAGAACTGATTCTGAGGAACGGAGACAGAAATTAGTTGTCCATTATGACAATTGTGAGGGTGGATATTAATATGGCTTGTGCACAGATTTTAACAAAGTCTATTATATGGATATTTAAAACAGTTCACACTTTACAATAAATCAATACACAATCAAGGAATAGCAATACTCAACTACTACTTCTAGGACCCCGTTATCTATCACACGACCTGACAGAATTGGCGTCTATAGAAACTAGTACCTGAGCATGCTTTTGTTGCGCATGCGCACAAGGCCAAACATAATACATTAGTTGTCATCAGGTTGTTTTATAGAAGTGGACTGGTCCCAAATTTACTTTGGCCAGCAGTTCTTACTTCAACACCCCCTCCCAAACTGAGGACCTGACAACTAATCATACATAACATACATAAACAGAAAAGTTCCAACCAACTGACTTAAATGGAGTGAGAAAATATATAAACTGTACAATAATAAATAATATTTTGGTTGAAATTATATAAATCAAGCCTTAAACCTACAACAGAATTGTCAGTGGAACCGTATAGAGCTGTTTCTGACAGATAATGCAATAGGGTTCCTTATAGCGAACCAACTGTCCTTATATTTTGTGTATGGTATCAATACATCGTGTCCAGGGACCGGAGACCCTTCCCACAAATGATATTATACCATCATATCAACTGAAACTTATAACTGATCAACAGATACATATGACATAGCATACATATCACATATCTGATCAACATATACATACAACAGATCAACATGACATACATAGAATGTTTCGTCATATTGTACTAACTTGATTAATTCTTTACACACACTACATGTGGTCAGAATTTTGTTTTCGCATCTATCATTTCCAGGGACCGGAGACCCTTCCAAATCAAGACACTAGTATTTACCAAAGTATGTATCCAGGGACCGGAGACCCTTCCTACATGACTCAGATAAACACTTCAACATGTATATCTATTAAAGTATATTTCCAGGGACCGGAGACCCTTCCAATATAACTCCAACAAATACACAACATATTCAAGTATCATCAAATTATGTTTCCAGGAACTAAGAGCCTTTCCACAATATACCGATGAATACTCAACAGACATAATATTATCAAAGTACTTAGGGGATCGAAGATCCTTTTATGATACTGAGATAAACAACAGAATTTACTTTCAAAGTATGTTTAAGATCAAAGATCCTTAACAATACTATTCAGATAGAGTGCCTATAGGTAATTACTGAAAAAAAAATAAATAAACATCATCATCGTCATAAAGCTGAATGAATAAATGTTTGATCAAACACAGAATATTTTGAGTTTAGTCGTAGACTTTTCTCATTTTCTTACCATATGATTTAACCATTATTTTTTTTTTTTAACTGAAAATCAAACCTCATAGAATACAAGGTGTTCTCGAAACTTACTGAGCTTCGCTGCACTCAGCGGTTTAGTGAGAATGTCAGCAATCTGATCATTGGTATTGATCTTCACAATATTAATTTTCTTGTTCCTTACATGTTCCCGTATCAATAAATATTTACGCTCAATATACTTCAGGCGACTTTTACTTGTGCTAGCTAGACAGTTTTGTCTTGCTGCTTCATTGTCTTCATATATATTAACAGGAAATGCTCTGAGACCAACAGTTTCTTCTAATAATTGTGCTAAAAATAGAATTTCATTAGTAGCATGAGTAAGTGCAATGAATTCAGCTTCTGCTGGACTTTGTGCCAATGTCGATTGGAGTTTCGAGCACCATAAAACAGGATTACCAAATGCATAAATCACAAAGCCTGTAGTTGACTTTTGACTGTTCTTATCACCTGCAAAATCTGCATCACAATAACATGATAAAATTGGAGAGCCTACAGTATATTTTAGACCTAACTGACTTGTACCTTTCAAATATCTGAAAACTCTTTTTACTAATGTCCAATGATACTGTTGTGGATTAGCTTGGAATCGAGCCAGGTAACCTACAGCAAAAGATATATCAGGTCTTGTAAATAAACATAAATACAACAGAGAGCCTATAGCTTTCTTGTACGGAAAATCTGCTTCATTAGTAACTTCTGGAACTTTATGATTTCCTTGAGGAACTAATGGAGTATCAACTGAATTTGAGTTTTCCATTCGAAATTCCTTTAACATTTCCTTCACAAACTGGGTTTGATGAAGAAACAACTGATTTTCTGATCTAGTGATTTCCAAACCAAGGAACTTAGTTGGAAAGCCAAACTGTTTGACATTAAAACGTGACTTCAACAAATTCACATTTTCTTGAATAAGTTTTCCACAACTACCCGTAATTAATAGATCGTCAACATATACTAAAATCAAAATGATCTTACCATCTTCTTCTTTCTTATATAAACATGGTTCACGTAAATTTGATTCAAAATTAGAATCCTTCAGAAATTTATCAAGTGTCATAAACCAACATTTTGCTGCTATAGATAATCCATAGAGAGCTTTTCGTAACTTCAATATTACCTTTGTTTTGTCAAGATTGATTCCTTCAGGTACACTCACATATTTTGGTCTATCAATTTCTCCATGCAGAAATGCTGTTTTGATATCCAACTGTTCAATATGCCATTTCCTTGTTTTCTTTCCACGATTTCCCAAACGTTATGTTGGTTTATCGCTTCAAGTTCTGACTGGATTGCTGTTATCCACTTACTGCTTTCTGAACATGTTGTTGCTTCCAGATACGTTTGAGGTGTTTTACTTGTTTCGTATATTTTTGCATCATATACAAAACCAAATGCATTTAAAATTGTAGCATTAACTGAAATTTGTGGTATATCACGGCCATTGGTTTCATCACCATCAAAATCATCTAACTGGGATATTTCTTCATATTCTATCTCATTGTTTATCTGAGAGTTAACTGAAACATTTTCTAACACATTTGTAGCACTTGTTTTATCAACAGACTTATTTGAGCTACTCTGTACTGGACTTCCAGTTCTTACAGAACCAGACTTTTCATTAACTGATTTCATTTCAATAGGTTTGTTTGCAACTGATAAAACAGAATTGTCAACAGGTGACTCAACAGATATGTCCGTTATGGACGCAACAGAATTGCCAACAGCGGGCGTTACAGAAATGTCTTCACCGGACTCAACAGATTCGGATGAAACTATAAATTCATCACTAGAGACTGATAACTTTGATTCACATGACTTGTAGGTCAACTTTTCATTTATTAAAACATTACAGGATGTAATCGTTTTACAGGTTTTAGGATCATACAACAGATAGCCAGTATCGGTATACCCTACTAAATACATTGTGCTAGATCTTGCGTTTAACTTTCTGCCTTTTGGAACATTTTCGTTCTTAACTTCGGCCTGTGAGCCAAAAATTCTTATATTTTGCAGATCGGCTTGTTTTCCATACAGTTTTTCATATGGAGTCAGAAAATCTACTGATGAATGAGGCGTACGATTGTATAGATAGCAAGCGGTCAAAAATGCAAAACCCCAGAAAGTAATTGGAAAGCCTGATTCAAATAACAAGGCTCTAGCTCTTTCTTGGAGTGTTCTATTAAACCTTTCAGCAGTTCCATTATGTTCGTGTTGATAAGGTTCTGCTAACTGAATTTGAATACCAAACTGATCGAGAACTTGTTGACACGATTCGCTGATGAACTCTGTACCATTGTCACAACGTAACTTACTGAATTGACCAGGATTAGGAAATAATGACTGAAGAACGTTCAATGCTTTCTTTAAAAATTTGAAAGTTTCAGATTTTTGTTTCAACAGGAAAATTTGTGCATACCTTGAATAATCATCAAGAACAACTAAAACATACTTTTTCTTAGTGAAATGTGTTGGCGGATTGATAACTAACAGATCTGAATGAAGAATTTCACAAGCTCTAGTGGCTCGATCTCTTTCTTTTGCACATGTTTTTTTTGGTCATCTTTGCTTTCGAACAAATTGTACAATTACCAGTACTTAGATTATATGTGAGTTCTTTAACTCCTTGAACAACATTAGGTAATTTTCCTAAATAAGAGGATGATATATGACCCATTCTACGATGCCACATACTACCTTCTTGAGCCAACTGTTTCAATTGATTACGAGTTAATCTTTTACGTAATTTTCGAGCTTCCCTCCTAGTATTACTAGCTATTTTATTGGTTTTGATAACCGAGAGTTTCATTTCACACAAAGAATTTTCTTTCAAATTAAACTTTTCATTTATTAACTTGTATTTATCTACATTTACTTCTTCGCAGATTTTACTTGTACTACTAGAATTTACTCTTGCCGATAATCTATATACGCCATCCGATACATAAAGTAGGGAGATCTTTCTTCTTAATTTTCTAGATAAAATAAACCCATTATTAGCATTTAGCACAAGACTTGTCCCAAACTGAACGTTAAATGCACGGACACTGAGAATATTATCCCTTACTACTGGGACATACTGAACATTAGCTAGATGTACAATGTGCGAACTTTTTCCAAACTGTACAAGTAATGGAAGAGTTCCCTGACCCATTGACATAATGCACTCAGTTTCCGATGCCAGCACAACAGATATGGGCTCTTTATAAGCCTGATAGTTCAACAGAATATTTTGTACATTCACTACATGGTGAGATGCACCAGAATCAACCAGAAATGTTGCAAACATACCAAAATTGCTCAAATCAAACAGTGACTTACTAGATTTATTTTCTTTCATTCTTCTGCAGTCCTTTTTTTTCATGACCCTTCTTATGGCAGAAATAACAGAATCTCTCTGAGTTCATGCATGTGTTAGCCTTATGGAACAACAAACCACACTTTCTGCAACTTGAATCACGCTTCTCAGCTGGTGTCATTTGCTTGATTCTTTCTAATTGGTCCACTGTGTATGGGCTGTTTTCTGCTCTTTTATCCTTAAAATAAGGAGTTCACTTTGAAGGGAATTTTTCTTTATTGGAATTGGCCTCCTTGAGTGATCTATCTGATCTACTCTTGTTTTCGACCTCTCTGTAATATTGACTATTTGCCACCTCTAAAAAGGCATTTTTCACAAACTCATACGTCCTAGTTTCTTCCGGTAGGGTCGCCATCGTTGTAAAGAACGCCATGAACCCTCTTGCATCCTTCACCTTGTGTAGAAAATAGCCCACCACTATTTTTGGTTCCAGAGGGCATCCTAGCTCCTTGAAGTCCTGCACCCCTTTCTCGAATTGGGAGACGAAATTCACGGGTTCATTTTTGGGTAGAACACCGTTTTCCCGAAGTTGTCCAAAACTTCCACCATCTTCTGCACATCGTTTTTCCCAAACATCTGTACTAGTTTTTGGAAAGCTTCCGCTGCCGACTCTTGATTTTCTATCACGGTTCTAGGGGCATGCTGCAGTGACGCCTCTAGATATTGCAGCACTTGAGCGTTATACATATTTTTCTCTTCGATAGTCATTGTACATTCTGGTCCGCCTAAATCAGAATGTAGGAATTGCGAACGTCCTAGAGCTCGCATGTCTCGTTCTACTCTTTGCTTCCAGGAGCGGAAATTTGAGTGTCCTTTTAGTTTATCACCACTTTCAAAATGTGGTATTATGAAAGCTGGTAGGTTTACTTTCTCTGTAGGTAGATCTGATATCACACTCGTTGATGGAGATCGGATGTTTCCAATTTTTTCTGCCAACATTTGCACGAAACTTGGGTTTGTTAGCATGGTGAAAATATGTTGTGGAACATCCATTGCCGACTCACTAAGGTTGGATTGATCCATTTCTTCGTTGTTGGAATTAATTGACATCGTTTTTGGTAAAAGCACGTGATCTTCTTGTCGCACGTGGTCTTCTTGTAACACGTGGTCTTCTTGTAACACGTGGTCTTCTTGTAACACGTGGTCGACGAAACGGTTATTAAAATACTTTCACTTATAATGTGTTCACAAGCTCTGCTACCATGTGAGGGTGGATATTAATATGGCTTGTGCACAGATTTTAACAAAGTCTATTATATGGATATTTAAAACAGTTCACACTTTACAATAAATCAATACACAATCAAGGAATAGCAATACTCAACTACTACTTCTAGGACCCCGTTATCTATCACACGACCTGACAGAATTGGCGTCTATAGAAACTAGTACCTGAGCATGCTTTTGTTGCGCATGCGCACAAGGCCAAACATAATACATTAGTTGTCATCAGGTTGTTTTATAGAAGTGGACTGGTCCCAAATTTACTTTGGCCAGCAGTTCTTACTTCAACAACAATATTTACACCGATTGGGACAAACAAGATCTGATCGATTCATTTTAAAACTTTTGTGGTCACTTCAAAGACAAGTCAATCTCTCACTTCTTTTCCAACGTTGAAGAAAATGACTGTTCAATTCTACAACATAACGTTTTTGAAATGTTCATAAGACATACTTCCAGCATACCTTGAGACGTTTATCACGACAAATGTTCACTATGTCAGCAGCCTTCTGAAATTCTCTTGAGCAAAATTTTTCCATACTTTGAGTAATATCTTCCTTAATAATTATTCTATAATGGTAAGTGAATTCCAAGAACTACTTTCAGACAGGAAATCACCAACCTTAAATCGTTAGTCATCAGAATTGTTTTTATTTAATGAGAGTTTATTTTTAGTTTTATATAACCTCTTTTAGAATTAAATTCAGAGTTTTTATTCATTCAGAGCTTATTCTTGTAGAATTTCTGTTTTATAGGATTTATTTTGAGTTCAAAGATAAGCAGTCAGAATGTAATCGTTTTCGATAGCGAAATAATACTTTTTTTCCCCTTTTGATGTTCATTCACCTATTTTATTCGCTTCAGGAAGTGGAATCATTTCCATTCTGGCTGTAATCTTGTGGAACTCAATACAACAGCTACCTCCTCGTGGTGAGTTCTGGATTATTTGCGATAAAAATATTAAGAAATTATTCGCAGATAAACGGAATGCTGTTTTGTTTTCCTCCCTACAGTTCTTTTTTTCATTGTGAATTGAAATAAACTCGAAATTATTTCGAAAACAGTGCGAATTGCAGAAGAAATCCGTATAATGTCTATTCCTACGCGTGCTTCTTGTCACCCCGATCGTAAAAACGGCAACGTCTAACCTTCCGGCTTGTTAGATTTATTAGGGCATGCAAGAAGTAATGATTTAAATTTGGAGAAAAAAATTGTGATGGTTTTTTCTTGGAAACATTTATTGTTACTTAAATATTGTAGTAGTTTTTTGCAAACTTTAAATTTTACAACAAACCAGCTGTTCAAGGAGATCCAAAGTCTTTGATCAAGAAAATTAAATGAAATTCTTCTCAGAGTGTTCATTACTTACCAAAACTCAAACTACAAGAAACACACTCACACGAAAAATACAGGGTGAGTCTTTGACTTGTACATATATTTTAACCGTAGATTCCTGAGGTCGAAAGAAACACTTTTATCCTTTGCCAATTTATTTCGATTCGGCCTAGAAAAAAAGATATAGCCATTTTAAACTTTCATAATGAGCTATGCCACTCCTGGACATCATAGATATATGCCTGCCATTCAAAACTTGGAAATAATAAGTAACTGTACAATAAAAACAAGCGTCAACTTACTTTTTCAATCCTATTCGACGAAAGATGAAGTACGATTTTGTTAGTTCTGAATAATTACCGAATTTATAAAATGTACCTACAATGAATACTTAAACCTACTTCATACGAATTTCGTTAGCGGCAAATGTTGAAATTCTTCTCTTGATTTCTTTTCCATTATTGATAATGAAGTACTCAGCTTGCTATCACTTATATCTTCAGTATGTAATCATTTTTATCGTTGTTTATATAATTTCCTGAGGTTCCTCTCATTTCCAAACATTGTCATGAATTGAACGTTTACCGCTAAGCTGAACGTTGCCAGTTAGAACTCCGTAACCATAGATCATAGACCTACTATAAAGTGTAGCGTGTGCATAGACTTACCACATTATAATGATCAAATGTCATTGTGTGTTATAACGCTGTTGTGAATAATTTATTATCTGAAATTTGACTCAACATTCCAGAAGATACTCATCATTATGTTTAATATACTTCATAATTTAATGAAAAGGAAAAAATTTTAACTTTGACAAAGCAGATTTTTCGCGAGTCTTCTATATTGATCGTTGTTGCGTGATCAACAAACAATTCAAATTGGGAATTAATGGTATCACGATTTTCAATTAAAACGTTATTTAGTTTATTCGACTTCATCAGTGTGAATCTGCAGAATGTATTCTAACCAGGAAATGGTAGATATGCTAAAATGCTTTTTCACTAATGGAGAAACTTGTTAACAGCAGTTTTGTGAATAATGTGGCCGAATTGTGATCGCGTTTGTCAAGTGCATGTTAAGATTCGAATGCTAGTAGAAGTAAGTTGGTGCCAGAAACACCAATATGATTGTCTCTGGGTGGAGCATTCACTCTGGCTTTTAATGAAAGCGGGAACTTAGAGCTTCTAACGAACAATCCCCGTTAAAAATGTAACTTGCCTGAAGCATTAGGTATTTAGAAAGAAGTGTGCAAATTTGCTCGAATAAATAAGGATGTAAATCGAAGAAGTAGAGGTGAGCTCATTAATATAACTCAATTCCCAAAGTCCACTAGTTCCCTTTCCATTCATAATAACCTTGTTTATTGTTTATTCTTTCATGTTACATAAATAACTACACGAAAAAATAAAAATCTAACCATCATAATAAATACATGGTACGTCAGGAAACGGTTATGTTAAAAAGTAATCTCTAAAGAGATTTCATATTAAAGAAGTATACAACAGTTCACAATGTATAACAAATACTCAAACAAACATAGTCTTTACCAACTCAACAAAAATTTTGACAACTCAGGTACTCTTCAACGGTATAAAATGTTTCCTTCAAGAGGAGAGACTTAACCTGTTTGCAAAAAGGCCCCAGCTTCAATTTTTTCACTCTCTCTGGCAGTTTGTTGTAGAGCTTGAGGCAAATATGGTTTGGACCTTGTTGAGATTTTTTCAAGCAGTTCTTTGGAATTATGTAATTGTCTTTTCCTTTGGTCCCATAGTTGTGGTATGAAGAGTTTGTTTTGAACTTCTCGGGATTTTCGTGAACATACTTCACACAAACATAGACGAATAAAGAGATCACCGTGAGTATCTTTTCCTTTTTGAAAATCTCGCGACAGCTTGTTTTCCACTTGATGTCGAAAATCACTCGGAGTGTCATTTTCTGTTTTATGAGGACCCTTCTGGCTTCTGGACAATGACCCCAAAGGATTATCCCATATGATGCTACACTGTGGAACGCGCTGAAATAGGTGAGTTTTGCTGTCTCGATATTGGTAAGTTGTTTTACCCTTCGAATCATGAATATAGAGGTTGACAATTTTTTGCAGAGATGATCCACTTGCTCGCTCCAGCTCAGTGAAGACTGAAATACAATTCCCAGGTAAGGTAATGATGTTTCTTTGTTGTCCTTATTAGTGAATACTATACTATGTGTCTTATCTTTATTCAAAATCATTCCGATTGTTTCAAACCAATCACCAGGCTGTCTTACAGCTTTTTCGAATTTATCTTGTAGGTAGATACTCTCTTTTAACTGCTCTATTCATGATACCCGTATCATCAGCATATGAAGTAATTCTGTCCGAATCCACATTGAAGAATATATCGTTCATAAAAAGTACGAACAACACTGGTCCCAGAATGGAACCCTGCGGCACTCCCATGGATATTTTCTGTGGTTTCGAAATATGACCATTCATCTCGATCACCTGCCATCTATCTGTCAAATAGGTCTTCAGCAGCTGGAAAGGTTCACCTCTTACTACATAGTGGTATAGTTTATCCAACAGGATGTCATGATCAATACTATCGAAAGCTCTACTGAGGTCTATACAGATTAGTTCAGTTTCCTCTCCTTTATTGTATTCATTCACTGTGCACTCAAGTACATCTATCATTGCAGATATAGTAGATCCCTTTTTCCTGTATCCATGATGTGACCTCTGAAGAAAACCATTTCGATCGAAGAAGCTCACAAGTCTCGATTTCACAATCTGCTGGAAGATTTTTGAGATTGTCGGCAGAATGGAAATAGGTCTGTAACTTTCAAATTTGTTGATTTCTCCCTTTTTAAATATCGGGACCACCTTCGGCATTTTAAGTGCATTTGGAAATATTCCTTGAGTCATACAGTTATTAATTATTCGGGTCAGTGGCTCCGATATATAGGGCATGATATCCTTCAGGAGAGACACTGTTACGCCATAAATATCTCTACTTTTTTTGTTTTAAATTTTTTTACAAATATTTTTGATTTCTTCTTCTGTGGTAGGGTCTATAAATAATGACTTACATGTGTCAAAACAACATTTGCCAATTAATTTTCTGGAGTTTTTCCTAGATGAATTTGACTTCTTCTCTTTAATATGTTCAAAATCAGTTAAAAACTCATTCATTTCATCTGCGGTGAAATTCGTTTCATGCTGCTTTCTGCCTCTATTCCTTCCAAACTCTTCATTTATTATGCTCCAAGATTCCGAGATTTTGTTTTCCGAGTTATTTATTCTTTGAATATTGCTTTTCCGTTGTTCTTCCGTAATAGTGTGTTTTTTCATTTTTCTTAGGATTTTCAATAAAGTTCTGCTATCTTCGTTCTTTAAGACATGGTGAATAGTTCTTGCGGCATCGTATTGTTCTTCGATCTCTATAATTCTCTTTCATCATTGAAAATGTTATGCAATACACAGTGGAAATTGTTGAATTCTTTTTGAGCATCACTGTCATAAACATCCTGCCATTGCTGCTGTTTTAAGCATTCGATGAAATGGTCAGTATTTTTCTCATTTATCAGTCGAATTTTTTACAAACTTGTTTTTCAGCCCGCTGAGGATCTTGTTGGAGTGTGAGAATTTGTGCACTGTGATCTGACAGGCCTGGATCATAGGTCTTTGTTTGAAATTTCGTCACTGTAAAGTTTATGAATATATTGTCGATACATGAACTACTGGATGAGCTCACTCTGGATGGAACTCTGAATATACAGTTCATGTTGAACATCCCAAAGACTTCCGTTAACTGTTTACTCCCTCTAGATTCTAGATATACTGCAGAAATCAACGTTGAAATCCCCACCAACTATTATTTTATCCCCCTGGAACTTGTTCGATATCATTTCCAAAGCTGAGATCAAACTATCAACGAAAGAACACAGGTGACCTGATGAATTTATGGAATCTTATGGTCATGATTGAGATACTGGCTGATGTTAATGAATTTTGTGTTGGGGATAGATTAATCGCGTTTACGAAAAACTAATTCCGAAAATCATTTCATTCGACAGATTCGTTTGCGAAATATAACTAAAAATTGAATTTTTTTTTATGGATTTTCAACAGCCTGTATCTTTTCAACGAAGACGGATCCGAAAAAATGGAAGATGAAAAAAGTGTTTCTTTTGACCTGAGGAATAGACGGTTAAAATATATGTATGAGTCAAAGACTCACCCTGTATAAAAATCAATTGGTCCAATCAAGACTTACTTCGAAAATAATGTCCTCATATCCGTAGCAGAAGGTGCTGCCGAAAGGGTTGGTTGTGTTTGTCGAGCTGGCCCTGTTGAGCACCACCGGTTGCTCGCTAGGCGTCAAGTCCTTGCAAACGTCGTCCCATTGCGAATAAGCCGTTACTTCTGTGTCGTTTAAAGCCAGGGAGAACTCGCATCGCATGTACATGTTGAAGTTGTAATGTCCCGGGTAATTCGTGTGAAGGACCAGCTTCTTGACCAAATTTGTGCGCGCATCGAACAACAGATCCTGCATGAATAATCTGATGTAAGTGGTTTTCATCTTGTTTATTTCTGAATTGTTTGTAATTTTTCTATTATTATTCTGTATGTTTTGCAGAAATTCTACAAATAAACACTATTATTACTATTATAGATTCGAGAATTGAAGCGAATATGGTTAAAAGGTGATTCCACATCAGATTATGAATATGTCATGAAATGGTTGTTGATAAACTCTTAATGTACAGGGTTATTCACGAATATTCCCCATGAAATACTTGTCTTTAATGATGCATGCTTCTATTAATTACAGAAGAGACTATACAGGGTTTTTCACGAATACGGCTCTATCGAATATTTTTAGGAAAGGCACAAGATTCAGGATTGAAATTCTAAAGGTGAGCCTCAAGTGAGAAGACGTCTTCTTTTATATTTTTTGAAGGTTCTAGGACTTCCGGTTTTTCCGGAAGTGACATCAACTTTCGTTTTTCAAATGGAAAGGCCCATTTTTTATGGCATTGTTGGGGTTGGTTCAAGAATGTGAAAATTAGATGGATTCAGAATAGTTGAAATGTCCAGAAAATGAAGAAATTTGAAATTGATCAAAATTAAAAGAAATTGATGAGCTAGTGGACTGTAGTTTGTAGAATTAAAATAATGAAACAATGTCCCAACACAATACGAAGTGGATAAGTGAACAAGTCGAAAATAATAAAATCTTACCTTATCCAGCAGAGGGTAGTTGTTAAGGATCTTGATGTATTGACCACTACAATGAACAGATTGATTGAGCTCAACAACCGAACACAAGGCGTCTGATCCTGAAGCTGTCGTGCTGAGAAAAGACTTCTTCACTTATCCTTGTGAACGTTTGCTAGTCACGCCACTGATCTCTCGAATGACTTCAAAAGTCTTTGAATTGTCCAAGGGTTGCACTAGATTGCAATTTGATGTTCTCGGATTGAGATCGCGAGATTGAATTATGTATATGGAAACTTTGAGTTATGAATATAAAAACATTGAATTGAATCAAAATTATCGAGAACGAAATAAACTTGTTGAAAATGGTAGCAGATGCTTCGTGAGTCGAATTTTCTCTTTTATTGACGAGGAAGGAATAAAAATGTGATGATGAAATATGCATAGACTCAAGAAAACCTTCAGCTGGTAGCATATGGTACATATTACGATTGTGAATTCGAGCGCGCGAATTAATTTATTTTCGATTTTCAGAATTATGAAAGGAAACAATGAAATTATCGTTCGTTCACTTGGCGTGAACAGGCATAAGTATATTCTCCATTTAATTCTCAGTCTTTTCGATTCGAAAAGTTCGAATTTTCCCGAGAAAATTCTCATTAAATGAGGAAATACGGAAAAATATCTCAAAATTGAACTCTGTTGAAAAACAGACAACTTCGAGGTTTTTTCATTAAAAATTCTCATTTTTGAGAATCTCCGAGAAGAAAGGCGGATGCTTCTTTTCCGATAGCGTGATTTTCAGTATATGATACAGGAGGTCACAAATTCTTTGTCAAAGTTAGAAGTGACGAAACATCAAAAAATCGTTTTTTTCAAATTGTAACCCCATTTATCGAAGCATTTTCGAAATTTTCGTCAAAAAATAATAGAAGCACAATACGTTCATGACTTTCATTTCAAAATGAATATTTTTCGAGATATTCAGGAAAGACGATTTTGTCTTCAATTTTCAATCTCATTCCAAATGTGTTTTTTTTTACTGGAAAATAATTAGCGCTCAAGTGAAATTTTTGAAAATCTCTGTTATCGAGAAAATATTTTCTCTAGTTCAGATGAGTTGAGGTCTTGAATTATCACCTGTAACGCGAGAGCAACAATTGGTTTAAAGTTCTCAATGTGAATATTAGTGAAGTCAACTTTAAAAATTCTCAGGAATGCAGAAAAAAATAATTTGTAATAATTTTTAATGCTTTTGAAAGAATAATTAACAGAACATGTAACAATTTCATTACTGAAAATTCAAATTTCTCTACCATGTCAAAAAAGAAATTCTCCAGAAATAAGAATTTGCGGAAATAACCCTAAGCTTTGAAAAAAATAAAGCAAAACTGAACTCGTCTGAACTATAAGAAAATATTTCTCGATAACAGATATTTCCAAAAATTTCACTTGCCGGCTAATAAATATTTTCCAGTAAAGAAAACCCATTCGGGATGAGATTGAAAATTGAAGACAAAATCGTTTTTCCTGAATATCTCGAAAAATATTCATTTTGGGATAAAAGTCTCGGACGTATGCTCCTATTATTTTCTGACGAAGATTTCAAAAAAGCTTCGAAAAAATAGGGTTCCAATTTGAAAAAAAAACGTTTTTTTTTATGTTTCGTCACTTTTAACTTTGACAAAGAATTTGTGACCTCCTGTGTCAAATTCTGAAAATCAAGCTATCGGAAAAGAAGCATCAGCCTTTCTTCTCGGAGATTCTCAAAAATGAGAATTTTTAATGAAAAAACCTCGTAGTTGTCTGTATTTCAACAGAGATTTTTTTTTCGTATTTCCTCATTCAAAGAGAATTTTCTCGGGAAAATTCAAACTTTTGGAATCAAAAAGACTCAGAATTCAATGGAGAATTTATTTATGCAATAAAAAATGGGTCTTTCCATTTGAAAAACGAAAGTTGATGTCACTTCCGGAAAAACCGGAAGTCCTAGAACCTTCAGAAAATATACGAGAAGTCGTCTTCTCACTTGAAGCTCACCTTTAGAATTTCAATCCTGAATCTTCTGTCTTTCCTAAAAATATTCTATAGGGCCTTATTCGTGAATAACCCTGTATACAGACATACAAATCAAGACATTGAGATTGAACACAGAGAATTACAGGGTGTTCCATCTCAGACGAGCCATCGTGTATATTTCCATACTGTTCGCACACAATTCAGCAACAAACACCGCAAATTGACAATTGATACTTTCGGCGCATGCACAAAGACACATTTTTCTCATTACAAGGTCGCAGGTTCATTCAGCACCTCTACCCCTGATATTGCAACCAAGACAACAAAAGATAAAGCTGTAATATGAAAGCAACAAAATTAATAAATCAATAGGGTTCTTTATTGTCATGCTTCCACTACAACAATAACAAAGGACTTACCAATCCCAGTGTGAAATAGTTGAAAAAATAATCGCTCAAGTCTGCTGTAACTCTACGTTTGTCGTTCGGAGTGTGAATCTTCATTTTGTCTTCACTCTTGTAGAAAACCTTCGACGGACAGCCAATAGCTGATGTGACGTCTTGGGCAGATTGACCCAGGAGGATGGTTCTTTCGAAGTGTTTTTTGTTGGCATCGCCCAGGCGAATGTGAGAAGCTGCAATAAAAAAAATTAGTAAAATAATGAAAGCGTCCTTGAAAGACTGTTAATATTGCATTTCAGAAGAAAAGTGCATTTTTGTGTTTGAAATGTTGCTGCAGATATCTTCAAAATGTAAAATTGTTAACCATAAACATTGCTTTAGATACTATGAGATTGCGGTAATTGAACAATAATTATGAAATGAAACAAAAAGTATTAAAATGAAGGACCACAAATTCACCATCTTGTAGGTTTAACTCCTATGAAGGACCTTTGATTGTTTCAGTTTTAATTTTTTCTTTGTATAGAATATCATGCCAAAGATATTGGTCATTGGTATTTTACGGTTGAACCCATGTATAATTTAACTAGCTGACCACGGCAGTACGAAGCCTCAATCGATAAATGAAACAGCAACTTTAATATTATAATAAACTATTATGGTATAATACCTTGAAAGTAGACATAGAATTGTCCTGTACAATATGTGTTGCGCCAAACGTTGTCGTCTGGAACAGCTGTTAAATTTTTGAATGTTGGCCAAGAAGTGTTTAGAATCATTTACTATCCCAGAAACTGAAGAGCGTAAGTGATCTGGTGGTGGGACTAATTGTGGCAATTGGCAATTAGATAAGCTAGCTGACCCGGAAAACTTTGTTTCGCATTAGAGATGTATAAAGTTGTTTTCCTAAGAATTGCATTAAGGCATCGTTAACCTTGAAATTCTATGTGAATTGTTGTTTTTCAAATGGCACACCCTGTATTTTATTTTCCTAATCGGTAGAGCTCTTTCTTCTGATTTTAAATATATATGCTTTGTTGAGGTTTTTTTCGGCAGTTTCTGAAAATTATAGGTTTTTTGTCTGAATCTAAGGCAGCTGTAGAACGCCACTCGAGAATGCTGTGATTTGTTTATATCGAAGTTCCATTCTATGGAATCCTGATAGTCTCTACTTAACATCATTGGACACTTTTTTTTGGGGATATTTGAAATATAAAATGTATATGATGGCCCGACCGCAAAATATTGAAGACATTACATAAATTCAGAATAGAAGAAGAAATTGACAACCTCAATATATTCCATGAATGTTGAGGAAAAACTCAAAAACAAGATATCGACTCTGTCAGAAGTAAATGGGGGTCATTTGAATTCCTAATTGAACTTTCAGTCAATAAATAAATAATATAAATATCAGGTGTTTCATTATCCATGGTTCCTATGATATGAAAAAATCGCATCGTTCTGGTGTGGCATTCCGCAACTGCCTTAGATTTAGAAGAAAATATATATATTTAGAAAACTGACGGAGATATTTTTGAAATCAGAAGAAAGAGCTCTACCGCTGTTAACCGTAGCGACACCTACTAGCGTTATTCGCAAGAAAAAAAATTATTTCCTATTTTTTTTAATTTCATCAAATTTTTAAGAGTTTTGATGCATTTTATGTTAACCCCGCCGTAGAAGAATCCAACAGAAAATCTTTCATAACAGTTCATCAAATCTTGAGTTATAAATGGTGTATCCAACAAAATGGCCGACTTAGGTTTATATATTAAGAATCAATACTTTAAAATCATAAACATAATTATGTATACGAACTCTGACAGGAGTTTTTCGGTGACGTGAATCGGCACTGACTTCTGCACAAAGACCTTGGAATTCCAAAGCTAAGACGTTTAGGCAACTCAAAATACACAGTTTACATTGTATTGCCATCTAATGGCGATGTAGAGAATAGGGATCTGTTCAAAACATTTCGTCATAAAACTTTCCGTAGTGTTCGGAAGAAAGATAGGTGTAATAACATATGGACTCAGATGCGTTAATATTATTATAAAATGTAGTTCACCGTATTAATACCAAATATAATACTTACACGGAAACGTTATCAACCGTAGCGACATCTATTGGCGTTATTCGCAAGAAGGAAAATTATTTCCTATTTTTTTCCATTTCATCAAATTTTTCAGGGTTTTAATGTATTTTATGTTAACCCCACCGTAGGAGAATCCAACAAAAAAATCTTTCATAACAAAGAGTTCATTTAATCTTGAGTTATAAATGGTGTAACCAACAAGATGGTCGATTTAGTTTTATATATTAAGATATATATTAAGGGATTCATTCAAAACAACTCACCTGCCACCAAATTGAGCTTGATTCCTTTGGTGCGGTTCTGTCTTCTCAACAGGACAGCCTTCTCCAGGTAGACCTGACCATAGAAACATGCCAAAGGCAGTTCAGGTGCTACCGTCTGCTCGATGCAAGGGCCAGAGTACAAGGTCATGCGGGAGACTATGGCGGAGGTACCAGGGGGGAACTGCAGAGCAACTGAAATCCATAATGAAAAATTTCCAAAAAAAAATTTTTTTTGAGAAGTAGGCTTTTGCGGAATCGTTCAATCCTCTACAAAGGTTCTATTGACTTTCTTGTTTTTCTAATACGTTTCCGTATATTTGTTGAATGTCATAAAAAAATGAGTGGTGTTTTTTGTTTGTTTTTGTTTAAAAAACGATTTTAATGATGTCGCATCCAGTTTTTCCTAAAAGATGCTACACATTATTTTTGAAGCCTAACCTGTTGTATATTTCATTCCGTCTTAACCTCTCCATGAATTCGAAATTCAACGTATGTTTATTTAAAGAACAAGCAGACAAAACAATTCACGGGGTTATAGGATTTTTTTGGCTGAGGTTTTTTTCCCATTTTTTATATTATATGAATGATACCCCACCAAACCTCAGCTTACACTATCTGAAACACAGGCTCTAGTGCTTGGATATTATGTTGTATTATATTTTCCCTATTTCAGTATCGTAATGAGTTCATTACAGTACTAAAAGTAGTGCTTTAATGGAACTCATTACAGCATTGTTTTCAGTTATATTTTTCGTTTTGTGGTTGTCAGCACTGACCTCAGATCCCCGCAACTATCAAATCATTCAAATTCCGTAATCTGTCAAATTTCGTAAGTCACACCAACTGCCAAGATACAATACAAAAGTCACTAATCTGAATTTTCATTTGGATTTCGAAAGTATTTCACAATACTTGACTGAAAAAGACAAAATATCGTTTAATACTCGTTGCAGAAGGCAATTCAAACACTCATGCATTCGTGTTGGAATAGGAGCTCATTCTGCAACTTGTTTTAAAATATACTGATACACTACTGGAAAAAATTAAAGGGAAAAAAATTAAAGTTTCAACAGGCCGTAACTTATAGAGAAATGCTCGTACAAGAACTAACAAAAAAGTAAATTGTAGCACCGGGTTTCTGCTTTCTGGATTTGAACTTAGAAATTTTGTGGCGTCAGCAGTTTTTGAGTAATATCCGAAAAATTTTGGAAGTTTTTTATTCATGGCCCAAAGGCGTCGAAAAATTCTTTTTCCTTAACTGCTTTAAAGCCTGGATACTCCTTTCATTTAGCTTTAATTTCCTTTTTTACAGACCTTGCTAAGTCTACTTCTCATGGAGATATCGGCCTTCAAATGAAAAAGGATCCTTTTGTCTTTGATTATCGACATCTCAGCAACCAATGATCGCACAGAAAGTTGAAGTTGGGTTTCGAGAACTCGAATTTCGAAAAAAAAATGGGTTCTGTCTCATTAATTTGAAAATGCAACAAAAATAGGGCTTTTGGTGGTTTTTTGGACAATCAAGCGCTGGGTCGAAAATATTGAGAAATAGTGTAAAAGTGTGACTTTTACAATTCAATATGCCCATAAGAGCTCTACGAGGAGCCAAATTAATCCCGCTAGCCGTTTATCGGTTTCGCTCGATAGAAATTTTGAAAAAATCAAAGTATCACGTTTTTTTGTTCTGATAAGCTCATAATCTTCAAAAAATGAGAAACAATTTTTCGAGCTGTTTCCACGATTTTATTGCAGATTACTCAAAAACTGCAGCGGCTACAAAATTTTGAAGTTCTGATCCAAAAACAAGAAACCCAGAGCTACAATGTCTTTTTCGTTATTTCTTGTACGACCATTTCTCTCGAAAAAAATTCCCCATTGATTTTTTTATCCCATTTTTTTAGTAGTGTATTTTTCTCTATATCAAAAATAATATATATTATATACATGGTGATTCACAATGAAGTCCCGTATTTGATATGTTCATAACGTTTGATGAGAGAGTCAAGAATGCTCTTGTATTTTCCATTGTATTGTATTTCCTGTATCCTTAGGTTTTTCTGAGATAAGATATGAGTTTTCCCTATGTGAAGTCTATGGAAACTCGATTATCTCTTCTTGGGAGCGATCGAATCATGTATCCAAGATCATTTCTTATCCAATAATATGGACTAGTGAAAATCTAGATCATGAAGTAAACTGCAGGAAACGTGCTGCCATCGAGCCAACGTAGCAATAGACTAGTTTCTGGGTTGTTACTCGTCATCAGTACTGCTTAACGTCTTCGTCGATGACAACCAAAATGAGTCGCAGACCTAAATTAAATGCTGTTAGGCACTTTCCAGATATGAAAAAGAAAAGTGCCATCTAGCGGAGAAACGTCTGCACCTCACTCCTACAGAAACTCTTCATGAAATAGATTCCCACGTGCATTCCGTATTTCCCATCAGTAACTAGTAGTACTCCAATTCCGAGTCTCGTACAGAACTTCGGGAAGTTGAAAACGCCCTCTAACGCGCTGAGCGCGAACCGTCGTAATGAAAAGAGTCTAACGACGTTCATAATCCGCCGAAGAAAATATCCAATAATATGGACTAGTGAAAATCTAGATCATGAAGTAAACTGCAGGAAACGTGCTGCCATCGAGCCAACGTAGCAATAGACTAGTTTCTGGGTTGTTACCCGTCATCAGTACTGCTTAACGTCTTCGTCGATGACAACCAATAATAAAAAAAAATATATTAAAGAAATATATTTTTGCTTTTCAGCATTTTTTATTGTAACTTACATAAACTATACAAACAAGGATATTTACAAGGGGAAATATACAGGGGGTATTTGCTTATATTATAGCTTGTTTATTAGCACCTGACCATTGGTCTTATCTAATAAGATGATTTTGCTGTGTTTTATGGCTAAATTGATTTGGTTAATTTTTACAAGGGGTGAGTGGAGTCAATAAAAAATATATTCTTACCTTGTGGGATAAATGTTGGTAGGGTAGTCATTTCTTCAAGAGAGTAGTAAGTGATGTATGAGTCTATGTTTTATTTTAATGTTGGTATTTTCGGATGTTGTCGTTCCTAAGTATTTTGTTTTGTCTAATTTGTTTGTAGTTAGGTTGTAAAATTTTTTGGATTGCTTGATTATTGTTTCATGAATGGTTTCCGTGTTTCCAAGATCGTGAAGTTTCTCAATTGACGTGTTTCTGTCTTTATTGTGTATGATTCTTAAGAATTTGTTTTGTAGTCGTTGGAGTTTTTTGTAATTTGTGTCTGAAGTTTTGCTCCAGATTGGATTTGCATACAAGAATGCTGGCCTAATTCCTTGTTTGAAAATTCGAAGCTTGGATTTCTGACTAAGTTTGCTGTGCTCGCCGATTAATGGGAAAATTTTGTTAAGAATAGTGTAACATTTTTGTGAAATGTTACCTATATGTTCATTGAAAGTTAATTTTTTGTCTAGAGTGACCCCTAGATATTTCACCGAGTTTTGACAATTAATTATCTGGCCGTTGAATGTCATATTGCAGCGGATTGGTGGGAGTTTGCGTTTTTGGGTGAAGTGGGTTAGGGTTGTCTTTTTGGCGTTAATTTTAATTTTCCATTTGTTATAATATTTTTCAAATTCATTTACATGAGCTTGGATATATTTATTGGCATAATTTGGATCTGATGATACGGATATTATGGCAGTGTCATCTGCGAAAATTTTTATTTTTGTTTTAGGCGTTTTCGGTATATCATTGATAAAGTAGTTGAAAAGGGTTGGGGATAATAAGCCTCCTTGTGGGACTCCTGCAGTGATTAAGTGTTTGCTCGATAAAAATTTTTCTACTCTAACTTGATATGTTCGGCCATGTAGGTAGGAATGGATAATTTTGATTAGGTGTGGAGGAAGGTTGGTCATGAGGAGCTTGTAAATGAGGCCATTGTGCCACACGGTCTCAAATGCTTTTTCTATGTCTAAATTGAGCATAGCGGTGATTTTTGTATAATTGAAGTTTTTTGTAATGACGTCTGTAATGGTAGCTAGTTGCAGGACCGTACTATGAGATGTTCTGAATCCGTATTGTTCGTCTATCATCTCGTTGAATTCGTTTTCGTGGATTTTAATTTTATTCAATATAATTTTTTCTAAAACTTTTGACATCGTTGGTAGTAGGCTTATAGGACGGTAGTTGGATGCTAATTTTGGGTCCTTTTTGGGTTTGGGGAAGGAGAGGACTATCGCGTTTTTCCATGTGTTCGGAAAATAGCATAATTTCAGACAGCTATTGAATATGTAATTGAGCTGTACTATGGCTTTTCTCGGAAGATGTTTCAACGTCAAGTTGCTGATTTTATCTTCTCCTGGTGCTTTTTTATTTTTCAATGTCCTAATAATTTGTCTTATTTCGTTGGGGGAAGTTAAGTGGTCTTGGGGAATGTCCAGTTCGGAGTTAAGGAATAGGTGAACTGTTTCATCTACTGTTCTTTCGGTATGATGATCGGACATATCCCGTGTCGAGTTATGAATATTTGAGTTTTTCGGCTAGATGTTCTGCCTTACTTTCTTCATCGAAGATTAGGCCATTGGGCCCGTGTAGTGTGGAAATTCCACTGAAATTTGTGTTGCTTTTTAAGGTTCTAGCGATCCTCCACATTTCATCTGTGTTGTTTAAGCTTTTCGTGAAATTTTCCCATTCTTCGGCTTTAAGCGAATTTATCGTTGACCTGACTAGATTCACCAAGTCTTTGTATTGTTGATACAGGCTCATGCTATGATTTCGCTGGTGTCTTTTACGTAGTTTGTGTTTGATCTTAATTAATTCTTGGACGCTAGGTGGAATTTTCAGGTAATGCTGGTTTGGTGTGTTTGTTATAGTCGTGCATTGATGTAAACAAATTTTAATGTGTTTGGTGAGTTGCCGGATGTTTTTGTCGATAGCGACTGTTGAGTGTAGGTTGTTGTTAATTTTTATATTTTGGTTAACTAGTATTTTGAATTTCGTCCAGTCTGTGTAGTAAGTGGACTTAGGTTTCGGTGGCGAAGAGGGGTTTGATTTGGGTATCGTCGTTAGAACGGGAAAGTGATCAGAGTCTAAAGCTTGAACTGTGTATGGTTAGGTAATATTTATGTTTTTTGTTGTAATCAGGTCGATTGTTGAAGGTGTGTTGCGATTTGTTGGGTAATATGTGTATGAATTTCTTGGAAAATTTAAGATGTAATTTGAGTTATCCAGGTATCTTTTCAAAAGATTACCGTTGGTGTTATAGGAGATGCAATTCCAGGTTCTATGGCGACAGTTATAGTCGCCAGCTATTAAGAGCCTTTTATCGAGATTCATCAGGTAGTCTAGTTCGTCCGTGTCTAATGGAGTTTGGTGTCCGTTGTCCGTTATAGAAATTCGCTATCGTTATGTCGTTTACTTTTATTGCTTGGGACTCGGAATTCACGGTATGAATCTGTATTTCAATGGGTCTTAAATGTTTCTTGTAGTAAATGATAAGGCCTTCGGCGATATTTTTCGGTTTATTGAAGTAATAAAAGTTGCGGAGTTTTGGCGGTTTACGATTATTTAATTTGGATTCTTGTATGCAAATTATTTCGACTTTGATTTGGTTTGTTAGGACTTCAAGTTCATTAGCTTTACTCGAAATACCATTGGCGTTCCATGATATAAGATTAATATCCTTGAATATGGCCTTAGAAACCATATTTCTCAGATAAGTTACTAATTATTGCTAATTTATCCATAGGAGATGTACAATTTTTCAGTCGAATTTCAAGCTCCCTTACTAATGCCGAGGCCACACAGAGCGCTATGCTATAGACGCTATGGACGCTAAGGATCCGATGTTCGCTAAGTTACTGGCCACACGGAAAGCTACATACTTTAGTATATCTTTCACGTTTCGCAATCACCAGGCTCAGTTGTATTTGACGATGTTACCAAGCACGG
Source organism: Hippodamia convergens (assembly GCA_038502775.1). Classification (NCBI taxonomy): domain Eukaryota; kingdom Metazoa; phylum Arthropoda; class Insecta; order Coleoptera; family Coccinellidae; genus Hippodamia; species Hippodamia convergens. The sequence goes on from CM076607.1 coordinate 92,107,233, forward strand.
TGCCATGGGATAGTGATAGCCATGACGATGAGTTGCTTTTATTTTTTTCGTTGTGCAAAAATGAACGTAAAAGAAAATGGGAAAGGATTTCGGTGAATTTCATCATCTCGTAGTTCAGTTGCTAGAGGAATATTTTCGAACGAGCCCGCAGCAGTTTGACCAATTGTTAAGCATTATTGAAAAGGATATTGAAAAGCGACATTATCCTTCGACAGATCACACTACACTGAAGCGAAAATCACCGCGGCAGCCCTCGCGATGTATTGAATATAGCCGAGAATCAAACATCGGGCCACGTAGCTTAGATCGCGAACATAGCGTACCAGTGTCGGTGTGGCCGCCTACGTTCAAAATAAAGATGGCTAATTTTTGAATGCATCGCGAACGAAGCGAACATAGCGTACGTAGCGCTCTGTGTGGCCTCGGCATAAGGAGATGAGTTGTGATATATTACATATGGAGTTGAGTTCATTCAATTCGTTCAGGAGTGCTTGAAAGTCGTCTAGGTTGTCCGTTTTTTCGTTGGATGTGGTCGACGAGTTTATCGGAAGTTGGTTGATTTTGGCTGTACTGCTGAATGGGGAATTATCGGTTTCTATATTATACTTAGCGGGAAGTCTGGGGAAGTCTTTTGTGGTAAATCGAGGTGTTTTCGTCTGGTCTGGAATTTTGGGTTTATTTGAATTTTGTAGTGATTCCACATACTTTACCAATACGGGACATTTTGAGTAGTTGGCTGTGTGAGGGCCGTTGCAGTTTGCGCACTGGATTTGTTCGCGTCCAATAAATTTCGCACTACACTCCGCGGTCAGGTGGTTTTTCACGCACCTTGGCTTGATGTTGCAGTTTGCTGATCCGTGGCCGAAGTTTTGGCAGCGATGACACTGGGTAACACTTTGTTTTTTAGCAAAGTCCTGCCATTGAATTCGAACATTGTCGATTTCCTGTATCGACTTCAGGTCTTGTGGGTTTAACTTTTTGGGGTAGTACACCAGAAAGGAATGGGGATTGGGTCCTTTTCCTTTCAATTTATTAACTTTTATTTCCTCGGGCTTCAGTTTGCCGCTTTTTGATAGTTTGATAGTTCTTCCTCCAGCATAGATTCAGTCATGAAAGGGGCTGCTTTAATTACCAATTTTTTCTCGATATCCTCCTTGGCGGTGTATGTGTAGTATTCTATGTTTTCACTCTTCAAATTGTTGATGAGCATCTTATAGTCATTCACATCAGTTGTGTGTATTTTTGTTTCGTTTGTGTTGTACTTCACTGAATATTTGTTTTTAACAATGGATTTGATTTTTGAGTGGAATTGTTTGTAACAATCAATTTTCTGTGTAATTGTTATTGGGGGGCATTTTTGTGGTTTGTTTGCTTTTGTTGTTGTAGAATTAGTTATTGGTGAAGATTCTGTTTCCATAGCAGATTCTAGTTCCAGGATCCCGAATGAATTCTTTGTTTTTACTGGAGTAATTTCTTGTGGAATTGAGGCACGAACTTTTTTCTTCGGAGTTGTGAACTTGAAATCAGGAAGCATTAACGTCGCCGAAGCCATAGCGACTTCGTATGGGGTAGTTTTGTTACGGCCGTTTTCAATAAACAACCGAAGATAGCCGATAGCCGATATTTGTCTACCTGCGTTAGAAAAATCGATCCATTTGTACCTACTTCTGTTCCAATATTCTATCTGCCTACGGCGATTTCTATCGATCGGTGAGGTGTATCGTTGGTTTCCTAAAGAGGTCAGATAGACCTACAGAGATACCAACCCCTGAAGTAAATGAGCCTACTGGCTTTCCAAAGAACTTTAAACTTAACCAAAGATAGTTGAAAGAATCTTCGGTAGCGTTATTTGTTTACTGGTGGAATTCGGGCAGTAAGAACTATGGATAAGTGTTGGGAATTTTTGTTAGAGTACATTTTATTGCTGTTTTCTGGGATACCTGAGCGAAATTGAATTGTATTAATGAAGTACTTTAATCGCGATATGGAATTATTGCAATAAAATGATGGGATGAAGATGAGGAATGGAAAGAAACGATTACGCGAAAAGTCCATAAAATACTTGAATGATTAGGAGTTGACATGTAAATTCTTATTGAACTAGAGTGTGTTGAATGAAGTTTTCATTTATATTCGAAAGTAAAATCTCCAAGGAAAGACTATTTGAACCTATTCAGTTTAGAAATATCCACGTTCTTAGTTTTCAGGAATCACGGAAAAAAAGCTGTAGCGGAATTGTGTGTGCAGTACGTTTCAATAGAAAGGTTCTACCAACAAGAATTTCACAAAATTGCTGATATTTATAGGCTTACAGGCTACATAATGGTGTAACTCGTATATTGATACGGTCAACGAGTAAGTATTCACTCTGAAAATAGAATAACATGTATTTAGGCTTTAACGAACTTTTATTTTCAGAAACAGTGAAAATATGACATTTCACATTGGGAGATTCAAGAAATATAAAAAGCATATCATCTTCGTATGTTCAGATTGTGTTAACTTATGCTTCTGAATGTTTCGACTTGGTGACCAGGATGAATTCATGATACAGCAATGTTTAATCATTCAGATTTGGAAGGTGAAATTTATAAACTGTTCCTGACTGTACCAACAAGTATCCATTGTATAATGATTTCAGGATATTGTGAACAACAAGACAGACTCCGAAATCGCTGGTTATTGTGTGATAATGGATATCCAGTAGTAGAGCTGAACAAATATTCAACGGAATCTCATATCTTGTATTTATTATTTTCATGTATTAACAAACTGAAAGATAATAATTTAGTTGAAGAAAATATACACAATAAGTTGAATTTCAAGTCAAATACTTTTTCAGGTGATTAGCGTGATCGGAGGAGAAGATGTTCTGTTTGAGCATTGAATATGAGGGTTGAAACTTGAAAATATTCTATTTGTAAATACTGCTACAGCTACTTGAAGATATTTCCAAAAGTTACAATTTTAAAGAAGTACATGCAGAAATGAGTGTCACTTATAGATAGTTGGTTTCATGTATTTAGTCATAACCTCAGCTTGGTTTATTATTCCATAGAGTTCATATTTTAAACGGATGTGAATTTGCTTTTGATTGAACAAGCTGAATAAGGCCATTGCCAATTAGTTTGGTACAATAGGCATCCTAGTGCCCGTTTATTGTAAGTTTCCTTGCCACCGCAATAAATGGAGTTGTACAAAATAATTGAATGGTCGGCTAGAACAAAGTTGGATGTCATTTTATTTTTTTGTCTAATTAGTTTAGGGTTTTTGTTAATTTTTATGTAATTAGGTTTCACCTGTATGAAAATAAAGCTGTTCATTTTATTTATTGTTAGTACAATTACTTCAACCAAATCAGATTGGGAAGTCAGTTTAATGAAATACTTTATTCTAGTTCTCCTGGTATTCCCTAATTCCAATTTTAAACTAACAAAACTTCCGAGTTCTAAACATAGATCATGAGTTGTCTTTATGCCTATTCTTTCATCAAAAAAAAGGAAAAATGAAAAAACAACAGAATTTATATGAATAATTACATTCCAATTCGACATCCAATCACAGTGATAATACAAAAATATGCGATTAATGCTTCGAAAAATAAAATGAATAAATCAAGTTCTATGGATTGAGGTGAGAACTGAAGAAGTCCCTATCTATCCATGCTTTAACCAAGATATGGTTAAACCATGATTGTGAAACGCAAACCATAGATAGATATCACCACCAATAGAAGGCCGGTAAAACCGAAGATAGAGCTCTATCGGCTATCTTCGGTTGTTTATTGAAAACGGCCGTTAGTCATGTTACTTTTCAGTGGCCGATTAATAAAGTCACTGGAGGGACATCCGTCCCGATTAGGGTTCAATCTCTTCACTGTACACTGTTTAATTTTGAAAAATTGTCTTAAACACTTTCTAAGAGTTTGAAAGAACTGAAAGAAGTTACACTTAATATCACTAGTACTCACGGAACGACTATTCACTACGGTCATCAACGAACACTGTATCGATGATGACAACCAAAATGAGTCGCAGACCTAAATTAAATGCTGTTAGGCACTTTCCAGATATGAAAAAGAAAAGTGCCATCTAGCGGAGAAACGTCTGCACCTCACTCCTACAGAAACTCTTCATGAAATAGATTCCCACGTGCATTCCGTATTTCCCATCAGTAACTAGTAGTACTCCAATTCCGAGTCTCGTACAGAACTTCGGGAAGTTGAAAACGCCCTCTAACGCGCTGAGCGCGAACCGTCGTAATGAAAAGAGTCTAACGACGTTCATAATTCGCCGAAGAAAATATCCAATAATATGGACTAGTGAAAATCTAGATCATGAAGTAAACTGCAGGAAACGTGCTGCCATCGAGCCAACGTAGCAATAGACTAGTTTCTGGGTTGTTACCCGACGAAGACGTTAAGCAGTACTGATGACGGGTAACAACCCAGAAAATAGTCTATTGCTACGTCTTTTCTTGGACATATGGAAAATTCTATTTTTGCGGAAAATATCGAGTTTATTAGGTGATAAGGTTTTGTCTTATCTCAGAAAAAACTTAATATAAGGAATATAATGGAAAATAAACTGCTCCACATGAGTTGAGGATATTGACTTAAATTGCAAAAAAATTATAGATTTTGTGATTGTTGCAGAAAAAAAATTATTTTAGCCTGTAGGTCTGCAGCGTATACAGGGTGGTAAAGAAAAATCGAGTGAAATAACGAAATTTTATTCCCAGATAATTCAATCAATACAATGTATGGCCTCCACGGGCATCAATAACAGCTTGACATCTTCTTTGCATACTACACTTCAGGTTGTTGAACATTTCTTGAGGAATTTGGTTCCATAAACGGGGCAGAAGCTCTCTCAGATCATTTAAGGATTCTGGGGTAGGTTGATGATTATCTAATCTTCTTTGGAGCATATCCCATGCATGTTCTATGCAATTAAAATCTGGTGAGTGCGGAGGTATTGGTAAATATGAAATACCAAGCTCCTGGCGCGCATTCTCAACTGTGGCTGCACGGTGCGCTCTAGCGTTATCGTCTAGAAATTGAAAAGTTTCACCAATAGCAGCTTGAAAATTTGGCAAAACATTGTCAATGACATGCTCCCTAAAGTGTAAGGCGGTCATATTCTCAGGACGAATGTGTAGATCTATGCGCCCGTTGAAACATATCCCGGCCCATACCATAACACTACCCCCTCGGAATGGATGGACTTCTTGGACATAGCGACGATTACGGGGTATGCGTGGGATATTCTTCGAGAATCTGAATTCATCAGTGAGAAGGACACTACGCCATTGATCGTTCCAATTGATATGTTGCCTTGCCCATTCCAGTCTTTGAAGCTTATGACCACGTGTTAATGGAATTCCTCTAAATGGACGTCTAGAACCTAAATTCACCTCTCTCAAACGTCTTCTAATGGTTTCGATGGAAACTTGGACCCCATCTGCATTTTGAATAGTATTCCGTAACATTCTACTCGTAGATGTAGGCTTCCTTCGCGCCGAAACGGTGATGAAACGATCCTGAGCAGGTGTTGTTTTGGTCTGAACAACCTGAGTTAGACCACCCTGTAGCATTCCGATAGCCCTATTAGCCTCAGCGTTTGTTAATTTACGTCTTGGCATTTTCAGAAAACACGTTTCAAATCGAAGCCGTTGATAAACTGACTCCATTTCAAAATAAGAACATTCATGAAGCATATGCAAAGAACCAAACTTCAGAAAATTTTTATTGGATCGATTCAAGTTATTACTGAGTTTCAAATGATTTTACAGCGATTTTCTTGAAGAAAACATACTTTTCAAAACGATTGAATACGATATCCCTGATTCTTGTGGAGCAGTATATTTCTGGCACTTCATTGTGAATCACCCTGTATAATAACGAATGTAGGGGTTATTATTTCTTCTTCTGTAACTCCCATTCAGATTTCAGGAGCTACCACAGGTAGCTCCGAAAATTTCTACGAACTTCACAATATTGAACCCATTCCCAGAATCCATAAACCTTTTTTTCAACAAAATGCCAAAACTCTCATTACCGAAAACGATTAGCACTAATGTCCTTCTTAATAAAACTTAATTGCTTTGTCTGCCAAAATCCGGGTATCTGAGTGAACACCCAAAAATCTCTGCCCGCTCTTATCTTAATGATTCTTTTTGTAAACATCAATGGCTACCAATTCTGCCCTATCTTTGTGTCTAGTAAATTTCTCCTGCATATTCATAATTCATGTCTATTCAGTGACGTTCAGTTCGCATCGTGGAGTGTTTCGTAATAAACTGTGACTCAGACTCGGACTTAATTCAATTAAGAAGCAAGGGAAGGTGCGTATTGCATTTCATAGCATAAGTAACTTTAATAAACTGCCACAATCATTTGAACCATAGCTTGAAAGTCATATGAAGCGTTTCTTCATACCAAAATTAGATGTTTTTTCTTATAGTGAAAACAAAAAACTGAATTCTGAGCTGACAGGCAAATTAATCGATTCACCAAGGATAAATTTTAATAAAATAAAAGTTTTATCTACGAGAATTTAATTAGGTTATTGTCGACATCGGATATTTATAGTTCAGTCTGATTAAAACCCAATGAATTGTTCAACAGGATACGAGATACTCTGATTTATAATTTCCAATTCAATGTTATGGTAATTGTGAAAAATTTGAAATGTTTCAGTCCGAATTTGGGCTGTCAGTAATAGTTTATATTGTTATAGAAATGAATGACAACCCATTCAATAACTGAATAGGATAGGTGAGAACAATTTTTTTGGAAAAATTCTATTTTATTTTATTTTTCACTTGTTTAATCTGTTTATTTCACCTTAGAAACGGTTGTTACAAATACACTCATAACGAGCTAGGGCAATTTTATAAATAAAATATAATATTTCGTCCACAATGAATCAGGACAAAATGAATTATAAAAAAATAAAACACATAAACTAAATGAAAAATAAAATAACAAACCAATTCTTGAAAGCACCCTAATAAAACGGCAATCATTTCATTTTTCAACATCCATTGATTGAATATTTCATAATCGTTGTCGTAAATTAGTCTGGATTTTTTCAGTAAAAAATTATTACCAACTATGGAATATTGTTTTGAGTTCTTTCAGAGACTTGAGTTGAAAATCCAAAGACAAAATGGAATAATGAGAGCGATCTATGAATTAAGTTGTTCTTAAAAAATATTAACCCAACCAGAATTTGTGGACAAAATAATCAGCTAATCACCACGTATCTCGAAAATTACAATTCTACAATAAATCAAGTGCTGGAAATTTGAGAGTCACAAGTCAGATGCGTGCGCAGATTCAATGCTAGAATTGAAGACATTTTCTATTTTATTTTACTCGAAACGGGATATGCAACACTATTCTATGCAAGGTCTTTCAGGTTAGGTTTTAAGTTATATGTTCCAAGCATGGAGGTAAAGAAAGTGGAGGGGGCATAACGTTTGAAAAGTGTCACCAAAACAAATCCGGATTTGGCAAACCAAGATGGCCGACTTCGAGGTATTTTAAACTGTAGGTTCTGCAATTTTGGCCTTATTTATTATTCGTTCGTTGGTTTTGGCAGTTGTATGTAGTGAAAAAACATATAAGAAATGGTTTCTTGTACAGCATATGCTGATCTTACTCGAAAATTAATGGTGAAAAGCTGAATTTTTTGACGTTTGTAAATACATGGTTGAATTATTGTTGCATACAACTTTAATTGATAGGGGTACACGAGATAATTTACCTATTTGTTTCATTGCATATTATCTGCATTTGTATGTACCTTAATTGAAAAAATAGGATGTATAATTAGTTACAGGAACATTCCGTACGTAATTCAACTCAGTAATTCATTAAAAGCAATTGTTTATGATATTTTGACTCCTTGATTTGTTTCGATCATTATTTATTCATCTTTTGGGTCATTAAAAGAGAATCGAACAAACTTCGAATTGTAAAAATTCAAATATACAAAATTCCCGCCACAAATTTGGCTCAGCAACATGGCGGATATTTGGTGACACTTTCATAGCAAGGGAAACATAGGATATGCTACCTCCCCTTCTTCTACCTCCATGGTTCCAAGTATTTCTGATTCTTTCATTTTTTCAGTTCATCGAAAATTGTGGAATTGGTAGTGCCGTTGAAAAGTAGTTTATTCAAACTTTTAGGTACATTGACAATAAGTTAATTTGTGAAGTTGAAGACATTTGTGCGCATGCCTACAGTCTCTATGTACACATCTGTGGTTTGACTTTGAAATTTTCAGCACAGAATTTAGTTGCGACTTCAGTGTAGTGGCAAAAGGTTCTTCTAGAATTTTTATAGTGGCGCGTCATACTTTGGACTTTTTGAAAATCCCATCAATCCAGTTTTTCGTTAGTTATAAGTGAGGAAATGTTTTTCAGTTAAAGCATTGAGAAAGATGTCGAGCAGAAAAATAAGTGAAAAAAGGTTGACCAAAAAACAGCAAACAGTGTGTTCTCTCGAAATTATAGAAGAAGGAAGGGTGCTGAAAACACCCCCCAGAAATTTGATGCCTTCTAAAACAACAGGAGGAAAAATCAGCTACTATTTCACACCTTTCCGAAGTTCTTGGGAAAGAAATTGGTAAGTTATTTGAACCATTCATTATACATGGTTATTCACGAATAGGGCTCTATAGAATATTTTTAGGAAAGACACAAGATTCAGGATTGAAATTATAAAGGTGAGCTTCAAGTAAGAAGACGACTTCTCGTATATTTTTTGAAGGTTCTAGGACTCAAGTGACATCAACTTTCGTTTTTCAAATGAGAAGACCCATTTTTTATTGCATAAATAGATTCTCCATTGAATTCTTAGACTTTTTGATTCCAAAAGTTTGAATTTTCCCGAGAAAATTCTCTGCAAATGAGGAAATACGAAAAAAAATCTTAAAGTTGAACTTTGTTGAAATACAGACAACTTCGAGGTTTTTTCATTAGAAATTCTCATTTTTGAGAATGTCCGAGAAAAAAGGCTGATACTTCTTTTCCGATAGCATGATTTTCAGAATATGATACAGGAGGGCACAAATTCATTGTCAAAGTTAGAAGTGGCGAAACATCAAAAAATCGTTTTTTTCAAATTGGAACCCCATTTTTCGAAGCATTTTCGAAATCTTTTATCCCAGAATGAATATTTTCCGAGATATTCAGGAAAAACGATTTTATCTTCAATTTTCAATCTCATTCCGAATGTGTTTTTTCACTGGAAAATAATTAGCGGTCAAGTGAAATTTTTGGAAATCTCTGATATTGTGGAAATATTTTCTTATAGTTCAGACGAGTTCAGTTTTTCTTTATTTTTCAAAGCTTAGGGTAAATTCCGCGAATTCTTAATTCTGGAGAATTGCTTTCTTATCTTGGTGGGGAAATTTGAATTTTAAGTAAAAAAAAAACACATTCGGAATGAGATTGTAAATTGAAGACAAAATCGTTTTTCCTGAATATCTCGAAATATTTTCATTTTGGAATAAAAGTCTTGGACGTATGCTCTTTTTATTTTTTGACGAGGATTTCGAAAATGCTTCGAAAATATGGGGTTCCAATTTGAAAAATACGATTTTTTCATGTTTCGTCACTTCTAACTTTGACAAAGAATTTGTGACCTCCTGTATCATTTTCTGAAAATCAGGCTATCGGAAAAGAAGCATCAGCCTTTCTTCTCGGAGATTCTCGAAAATGAGAATTTTCAATGTGTTTCAACAGAGTTAATTTTGAGATTTTTTTTCGTATTTCCTCATTTGAAGAGAATTTTCTAGGGAAAATTCAAATTTTTGGAATCAAAAAGACTCAGAATTCAATGGAGAATCTATTCATGCAATAAAAAAATGGGTGTACCCATTTGAAAAACGAAAGTTGATGTCACTTCCAGAAAAACCTGAAGTCCTAGAACCTTCAAAAAAATATACGAGAAGTTGTCTTCTTAGTTGCATCTCACCTTTAGGATTTCAATCCTGAATATTGTATCTTTCCTAAAAATATTCTATAGAGCCATATTCGTGAATAACCCTGTATAGCATCATAATCATAATGTGGTTGAATTATCAATTTCTTCTATTAGATTTCAATAATTTTATGAAAGTATCGCCTTATAAAACAGTTTTTTAATTAATTAACCATGTGAAACATTAGGACCCACATTCCGAAAAAAAATCTAATCACAATGCAATTTTTTTCAGCTCCCAAACGTTCAAATCAACAAATTCAAAAACTGAAGAAAATATGAGAAACCACTTAAAGTCACTTGAAACGGATTACCAACAACTCCTTGAGATAGCAAGATTAGAAGGGTTGGAACAAGAGGTGAGTTATCCATGCCCAAAATATTAACACAGTGAACGTAACATAGGAACTTTCGTTCAAAAGTTTCATTTTACTAAATTGTTAAATTTTTCATTCTTCTTCCAGAAAAAATTGGAACAGACGAAAACAGATTACGAGGTCATGTTGGAATCTCAAAATAAATCATTTAAAATCAGAGAGAAGGAACTACTGGAACAAATCGATCATTGGAAAACGATGGTTGATACTGTTAGGCAAACTTTCACAGAAAAAGAGACACAAAAATCCATAATAAACACATTCGAATATGAGGAATTGTCTGAGAAATTGGAATCATTCGAAAGACAAAATAGACTGTTACAAAGTAGTAAAGAAAATCTAGAATCGCAGAATGGGGTGCTAATTAACACACTTGCACAAGTAATAAAATCGTTTACTTGTTTGGAATCGAAATACAAAAAAGTTAATTTCAAAAACAAGTACCTTCAACAAATAATTCTAAACATGCACTTGACTCTCAATAAACACGAACATTTATCCAAAGCAATTGATCCTCCTGACAATCAATCAGCAAAAAGTCATGTGACAGTTGAATGTGAAACAGAAGAATTTTCAAATTTTCTCAAAAGATTCAAAACTAGATCTGATGACGATAATAGACAAGAAAATAATTCAGAATGCAACTATATGAATTTGAGCGATTCTGAAAAAATAAATAAAAACTTTATATATACAGAACCAACAGAGGAATCCAGAATAGTTAATATCAACGCGTTGATATCGAGATCAAAGCTGTTACTCGAGAATAATATGGAAAATTACAAAGAACTGCATGAAAGCACCGGCTCAAAAGATCAGGAGATGTATAAAATAGTAGAAATTTTCACTGCAATGAACAAGGAAAGGCAACATCACAAAATTGAGAATGAGAGATTATTGAGGTTAAATCAGGAAAAGTGTGATATTATACTCGAAATGGAAAATAAACAATCTGAAAGCGAAAAAGAGAAGAAAAATTTTTCAAAACAAATAATATCCCTGAAGTCATTTATCAATACCCAGACAAACAAAATTAGGAAATTATGTGAACTTTTATCCGACAACACCATTTGTTTGAAAGAAGTGAACAATGAAGAATTAAGAATTTCGGAACAAAAATTCAAACAATTAGAAAATGAAGATAACTGTGATCGTCTTCGATCAAACTCCGAAATAGAAATGGAAGAAGGTGCATTAGAAATTGAAAGACTAATGAAAAATAACACTGATATATTTAACCAAAGCGTTATTGAATTGAAAAAAATCTTTGCACAATTAAGGCAAAAAAATAAAAATTTGAAAGAAATTGTATCAAAAATAAGTGTTCATATGGAAGCACTAAAGAAAGAGTATAAATATTGCAAAGAAACATGTGCAAAAGAGATCCCAAAACAATTCAAAACAATTGAAGCAGACATTCATGCAATGAGGGAAGTCTATGAACATACAATGAAGTTGTGCAGGAAAGAGAGTGCAGAAAAAATCTCACACATACAAGAATTGGAAGAATTAATTGAACAAATGAAGAATAAAATCAAGATTATTGAAATTATTGATGAGAAAGTGAGAGATAAATTGAATGGGGAGGACAAAACATTAGCTAATGGTGAATTGGGAAACATGTTTCTGAATTCTAAGAACAAAATATCAAATTGCCAAGAAGAAAGTGAACGGTCAGATGAGGAAAATTCGAAAGCTAGTGAAACAAATATGAAAACCAAAGTGGCTCTAGAAATTGAAAGAAACAAAACAGAAGAAAAAATTATTGAATGTAGGAGAACAAATAGGTGGAAACAGCACAGAACCAGAGATCATGATAGGAGACGAAAGATAGATTCATGCTTTGAAACAACAGGTAAGTTGAAACAAATTTCGGACTAGGCAAATCTTCGGAATTTTTTTAAACCCTTAAAAGAAATAGGTTATTGGAATTTTGAGCAAATGCCAGTTGAGTTCAGTACTAATATTCTTATTTTTCACAGTTCATGAACTTCAAAATATAAATATAATATAATTCACAAATATAAAATCACACCTTTGGCCTTGAAATTTTGACACATTACACTCATCCAACGAAAATGGAGGTTATGACGCTTGTCAAAATATTTTTATGTTCCAAGTCAACACTATGTTGCCCTTTCTACATTCTTAGCAATGACGTATTTCTCAGAATGTGAATTTATTCGGAAAATGAATGAATTGGAAAAGATGTGATGGACGAAAATAATTAACGTTTATATGAATTGATAGAAAGGATTCCTTTTCTAGTTAATTGCAATATTTCGATTTCGAACATTATGTAATCAAAGAAACGAACTGGCAACGTTATTTTATCACTAACGATATTTTCTTAGACACTGACTTTTCATCAGGTGCACCAACTCTTGAAAACGATACCATGACCTCCTATGTGATTTTATAAAAGTGAATGGAATATACTAATATTATAAATGTCAGTGTTCGTTTGATGATCTTTGCAGAACTCCGAATTTAGATCTTCTATTTTGATGGGAGTTTCACTAATGTAGAAGACTGCACTGTATCTTATCTAATATTAAAGATAGAGACATGCGGTTTTCGCGACCCTATATCATTTTTTTGTAAAACTTTCGAATTCACAAACGGAAATTTACATCTACTTTTGTTCCTGAAATACAGGGCGAAAACGAAAATGTTCACTTTTGGATATGTAAATATTTCTCAGGACCTGTATAAGATAAAAAAAGAAATACTGTTTATAATAGATATTTTTAGAAAAAAGTCAGTGGCGTAGTTAAAATTTTTTTAAAGCACTCTCTTTTTAAGATTGGGCACAAACTTGGAATCTTTAAATGGGACGCACTGTATATTTCAACGTAAAATTTTCGCAATTTTTTTTCTGAATACATTGATGTATCTCAACCTAATCTGTTTTTAGTTTCGAAAATCAGAAAAATCCATATTTATAATTGTTTTTTCAATAGTATGAAATTAATTCTTTCACACATGCATTTTATTGTTACTTTTGTAAAACGCCATGTGATTTAAACCTATTTACTGTTTATACAGTTATATTATTTCAAACATAAACTCAAAATATCAACTCTTTAATATAAACTTACAAACAGAAAAAAATATATCTGTACAAATTCAACATTAGAAACTGTAATTGCAAGAATCAAATTACAAATACATTGAAGAGTGATATTTTGAGTTCATGTTCAGAATATAATAAAATAATTAGATTTAAATCACATGACGTTTTGAAAAAGTAATGATTGAATGCATGTATGAAAAAATGCATGGCCTACAGCTGAATAAACAAACATAAATATGCATTTTCCTGATATTTGAAGCTAAAATTGATTATAGATTAGGTTGTGATATATAAATTTATTCAGAAAAAAAATTCATTTAAAAAATACCAAGTTTGTACCCAATCCTAAAAACAGTGCTCTAAAAAAAAATTTAAATACGCCACTAACTTTTAAGTTAAAATATGTGTTATGAGCAGTTTTAATTTTTTTCTATCTCCTACAGGGCCTAAGAAATAACAATATATCCAAAAGTGTACACTCGCATTTTATAGTGCAAACTGGAAAAGGTTATCACATATTCCAAACGATTTATTTATTTTCAGAATCACCATGAAATCAGAAACAACCATGGACAATCTAGTTCTAATGAGAATGTGAAGAACAGAAGCTTTGGGTCAATTAACACCTTGCTGCACACTGGGAATTTTTTTAAGTATATGTTGGGGAAAAAATTCCTCAAGATCTCTTGACAAAGAGAAAAAAATCTTGAATTAATACTTCTATGATTAATAAAAACGTGTGAAATTGTTTATGAATGATTTTCCTAAACTCAACCATTCTTTAAGTGGTCACTATAAAACTATAAAGATTCATTTTTGAACTAGTTACCATTTCTAATAAGAAAGTTTATAAGTATATCAGAAACTCTACATTTTGACCAAATGTAATACAGAATAGGTATTGAAATTGTACATAATCTTAGGATTCTTGAAATAAACTGAAAAAATTATTATACTGAATTGATGAAATATTGGAGAAAAGGGAAAAAAATTTTCTTGAAATTGAGAAAAGTAAAAATAAAAAAAGAGTAGTAGACAACAAATAAATGGATAATAATGATCTAAAATCTCACCGAAACTATTGTTGGAGCCTTCAGTTTGATATTTCGGATCCACAGGGAAATAAAATGACAAACCCCTGAAATTCAACATAAAAAGTTGTTTTTCAGCATCATAAACACCAGGATGTGTAGCGCCAAATGAATGCTCGATTACTTGAATCGTAGGCAGCACTTCTGGAGAATTGAAGAATTTGGAACTGAAAATGCAATACAGAGTACAGAATCCGAAAATTTTGACCTGTGCCAAACCTAAGCTTAGATATCTTACCAATATTTCAACTTTACTGACTTCATTGAATATATCTCTATTATTTTTAATCGTTGAGAGACAGGATCAAAAAATAATCTAATCCCATCCTGGGGCAAATTTATTACCATGTCTACGTCTAATGGTTTCTGAAATTGATCGAAATATTAGAATATCCTGAAACAACTTTCAATGAATACACTCACATTATCATTATATAAAACTTGGACACCTTTAATCTTACCAACTTGTAACTGTATGATAGCAACTGCTTGGGAAAAATGCATTCCTGAAAAATATTGGATAACTTTGCAATTTCGAGTATTATTTGTGATTTTTGTACTGAAATAAAACATTCAGGCATTTTCATTGCGAAAATGAATTTGAGATTTTTCATTATGCGATGCACAAAGATGAGGAGTATAAAAAAAACTATTCTTTTATTAAAAAATTGGAAATAAAATTTCGTACAGCGATCAGTTCAGGGTAAAAATTGAGTTTTATACCTAAAACAAATTGCCATTGCTCACAGCCCAGAGAAAATTCTGGCAGAACGTCCAAACACAACATGTTGGAAATTTAACTATCGGCTGTATATTATCACCAAAAGTTTGGACTGTCAAAGTCCTATACTCAGTTTTTCATGCACTTTTACTTTTCAAGAACCCTTTGTTTGACCACAGATAACTAAGTAGAATAGATCGGACACTGACGTACTATGATTAAAACAACTGTTTGGAACCCCAAGCGGTTGTTGTCTCAACTAATATTTTACAGGTTACTACTTTATCACATTTTTCGGCAGGCTCGGCGCGAAATTCAAATTACATTCTTATTTTGCTTTTTAGGATTTTCAGTAGGCTTACCTATTCTGAATTCTAAGCAATTGAAAACAATAGTCCTTCACAAATATATATTTATTACTGCTCTCTATACAAAAATATACAAATATAATATAAATATACAGAAAATGAGGTAATTGTCTACACTGACCCGAAAATCTCAAAAATTGACGAAAAATTCAGTTAGCACTAACCTTGATATGCAGAATCTGTTTTCAGGTCTTGGTTTTTTTTTCTGAAATACTCAAAGTCATTGAGGGTTATCCTAAACGAACACTTCATTCTTCAAGTCTGTGACGTGGACTTTTTGTCATTATGAATACAAAATTCTCGATTTTTTCTTAATTTATAGGCTTCTTTATTACTGAATTTCCCTAAAATGTGATGATTCCTAAGTGTTTAAAATCCGGTGATATGAATGATATTTGTCATCTACTCATCTTCATTTCTACGTCAACAGCGCAATATAACGTGATTCGTATGACGTAGCAATGAAGATGGCCATCATATCACCGGATTGTACACACTTAGAAATCATCAAATTTTAGGGAAATCCAGTGATAAAGAAGGCTATAAATAAAGAAAAAATCGAGAATTTTGTATTCATAATGAAAAAAAGGCCACGAAATTGAAATATTATAACGGACTTGAAAATTGAAGTGTTGATTTGACCGTTAATTAATTTGAGAATTTTTTTTAGAAGAACCAAGACCGACCAGATAAATCTGAAATAAGATTCCTCTCCTGCATATTAAGGTTAGTGCTTACTGAATTTTTCGTCAATTTTCGGATCAGTCTAGACAATTACCAAAAATAAACATATATGTATATTTAAAAGTTTTACCAAAACTGACACAAGGTCGCAAAAAATGCATGTCTCTATCTTCAATAATAGCTGAGATACAGTGCAGTCACACCCAATTTGGGACACAGTGTACATTTAAAAAGTTGGCTTCTCAAGATTTGCTTGTTCTCTTTTTCCTCATAGAGTTTTTGCCTGAATTTTTTTCGGGTTTTCAAGTGCAGCACTTAATCTTTCTTGATAGTTCTTGATTTGATACTGCTTCTGGTTTAATTGTATTTTCAGTTTGTAAATCATGTTGTAGAGAATCTGTTCCTGTGCCCTCAAGTGTGTTCGTCTCAAACAGTTCAATTTAGAAAGTATCACAGCTCTTTTACCTGTAAAGAATAAATTTTTTCTTAATCACTGAGTAAAAAACATAAATCTGAAAGATTCAGCCAATAAAGAAAGAACAAGAGATGAATGTGGAAAATTATAATTGTACTCACCTGAAGAAATTCTTCTCTCTTTCATTTCTTGGAATTTTGTCACAGATTGTGTTTTACAATGATGAAGAAAGTGGATAATAACTCTCCAATATTTAATAAATAACTAATAACTATCTTCTTCATATCCATTTGATCTTGTGAATGTAAATACATAATGTGATCAATAATTGTGTGAATTATGTCAATAAAACATATGTTTGACAAACACGAAACACGACTAAAAACCTCAAACAGAGTCATCTATTGACGATATCACTAAATATTGGCGTATGCAGCGACACGAGTATTTGTTGTCTCAACTAAAAACACTATTTGGGGTGGGGGTAGGAAGGTGTCAAGACCCTGTGTTTGACTTCTAAAATTTCGCCATTTTATTCATAACAAACTGTCAAAGGGAACAGCTGATTACATGAGCAAATGTGTTTTTCGATGCTTTGCGCATCGAAAATT
Source organism: Hippodamia convergens (assembly GCA_038502775.1). Taxonomy (NCBI): domain Eukaryota; kingdom Metazoa; phylum Arthropoda; class Insecta; order Coleoptera; family Coccinellidae; genus Hippodamia; species Hippodamia convergens. Next base: position 92,124,573 of record CM076607.1, read on the forward strand.
ACCTCGAATATCAAAATCGCAAAACATTGGAATTATGTTGCCAGTGGCGGATCGTATACGGGGGCTTGGTCGCCACTGCTGATAAATAAAAAACGGCAACTATAAATTGGCTAAAATTCCAAGTGGACTTCCTCACGAACCGCTTGTTCGATTTTAATGTCTTTTTGCCCACAGTTCTTTTGAATAGAGTCTGCCAATCAGGTAAGTTTTATCGGACTTGTGAAATTGTTTTAGCTCGCTCGTGATATTCTGAAAACATTTTTGAAAGAATGTTGATCGAAAAACATTCAAAATAGGTACAGAGTGAAATCGTCACCAAGATTCATAAATTGGAAAATTTCGATTCATTTTCGTTCAACATTGACTAACCTTCGTATATTCCTGTTATAATAATGTGCTGAAAATTCTAATAAAAATATGAAGTTAACGACCCCACATCGAGTATCACGAGCCGCCACTGAATATTCAAAACAATTACAAGGCAACTAGAATTTATTAGCAACAACAAAATAAATTTGAATATTTCAAACGCAATTTCGCTGATTTCGCCCACTGATATTTGCATAAAAATATCGATTATTCGCGAACATCATAACCTAATAAATGACTTTGATTCCTAGGAAATATACCTATCTAGAAGTTCCTATAAACATAAACATTTCGTTTCATGAATTAAGTTGGGGCTGGAATGCTCATAGCAAATAATTTTATAAAAGTGAACGATTTTTCATATCAAAAACTCACACATAGAATCAATGAATTTTTTAATTTCAGAACGTTGCTTTTAATTATCACCTAAAAATGTAACAATAACAGAAAAGACGCGAAAAAGAAATATAATTTTGGTCTCATTTCTTTAACAGGTAGGTACAGACGCAACAAAAATCATGGTTCATTTCAAGAATTTGTTAACGGAGAAGTTAATACACCTAAATTTTATGAAATGCAAATTTTTCGAAGCAAGGAAGACGAAATAATCAACATTTCCTTCAGAGACATAATAACCTGGTTTATATGTATATAAATAAGGATAAAACTTATTTTTAGTCTATAATATAGTTCTTTCTACATCCAAGATATTTTTAGTAATCGTTACAAAAGTTCCTCTCATTTATTTTGCCTTATTTTATTTTAATTATATTAGTATACTTTTATAAATAGGAATTTTATATACTCTATGATTTAAATTTATTTCTCAATGGCGTTCCAAAAAGTGAGGTTATAATCATAGGTTATATTTATTTATATCATGAGAGTAAATAATAATGATGGAATAACAATTTTAAAATCATGATATCGTGTAATGTGGTCTACGGAATGACGAATCCAAAAATTAATCCTATTATACAACAAAAACGCTGAATTTTTTTATAGTCCCGAATTAGAAACATTCTATCCCTCCTTTGCAAACTGCTTCATCAAAAAAACCACCTCACCATGTCTGATGCATGGGAAGAAATTCAAGCTATCAAAAGTAAGAGAAACAGTCTGAGAGAACGTCTGGAGAAAAGAAAGAAAGAAAGGCAAGATATATTGGGCACAAGTCTGGGCAAAAAACCTTCATCTTCATCGAGCACTCCTGAAAGTATAAGTTGTACATCGTCCATAAATTCTAAGGAAGAAACTAAAACGAAGCATGACTCTCTAGAAGACGACGACTTAACCAAAATTAAAATCGATCCCGGACTCGAAAAAGAATTATTAAAGGTACTCAGTGAAGTCACGTTACAAATTCCTATATCTTCTGAAGAACTTTCTGTGAAACTCAAGAATTCCACTGATGAACTTACCAGGCAGAAGCAAGTGTGTAACTTGTTGCAAAAATTTGCAACGCAAAAACTTATCGCAGTTAAAGATTTGAAGGATGGAAAATTCAATATCAATGTAACCTACGTTGAAGTTAGTAAAGTCAATGCTATGATAGCTGAGTTTTATGAAGATATTGATGTTATAGAGTCGGAACAAAGGCAAAAGAAGAGGAGGGATATCTCGCCTGACAAGAAGTGTTGTGAGGAAGATGATAGGAAGAAAAGGGAGAAGAAAGAACCAAAGGCTGATATTATGGTAAGTTCAACTCTCCTACTATAATTAGGAAACAGTGGGAGTTGAAAAATTTTTGCACGATAGAAGGAATTTTGTTAGTTACCGCGTTTGTTGCTAGATCAGTAGATCATTTTTACTGGTTGCTAAGGTAAACAGAACGGTAAGTGAAAATCACTGAATATTCCTTGAAATAATGAAATAACACAAACAATTAGAATTCAGTTCATTAAATATTGGAAGTAAAAGTACAATTTTTACAATTGATGATGGAAATACCACTGGATTGAGTATTAGCCGAATTCACAGAAACCTCTGCTGAATTCACCATTTCATGTTGCAACTCTCTACATTCCGTAGTATGAAAAATTTTTTCAGCAAAGTCTAGTTTATTTTCCAGGGAATTCTCGACATAACTTTTAGCCACAGTTGAAGACCGCCATCCACCGTGTCGTTTCAGTCCTAATACATCTACTCCCTTATTAGCTAAAAATGTGGCCGAAGTGCATCTAAAAGAGTGGCCAGTATAGGCATTTCGATTTTCTAAATTCAAAAAGGTTGTAATTTTTGACGGCCAACTTCCAATTGTCCCTTTGCCTATTATTTGATTACTGCATTTTCCGTTTTGATATCTCAAAAATAAATGCTAGCTATTCGCATTTTGTGGACTTAGTTGGAAATATTTTCTATATATTTCCAGGTAATTGATATCATTATCTTGATCGATGACTGTGAATTTTCTCTGAATGTTGGTTTTTGTGTTGGGAATTTTCACGATTAAAAAAGATTCCTGATCTTCTATGTCCCTGACGCTCATGTTGTACAACTCTTCTCTTCTACACACCCCTGATATACTTAATATCATTCCACCTGAAAGGACATAATTATTTTATAAAGCACTACTATATTAATAAAAGCACACCTTAATAATTAAAAACATATCATCTGGTGCTTCTTTTAAGAATTTATTCATTTCTTCTCTTGTAAAAACAGCAGATTTTTTGGGTTTGTAACCAATAGATTTTCTTTTGAGGAATGCTATAAGCGTTGCAAACTTGGATATGTCCACACCGTCGTTCAAAAATATTGTGCTCTTCAGCATTGAATATTCCGCCCAAAAACTTCCAGGCGATCTCAGCTTTTCTATTCTTCGAACAAAATAGGCCAGTAACAATTTTTCATTGATTGGGCTGCCTTTAGTCTGAATCCATTCCTTGAAAGTATTGTATGTACTCTCGTAGCGGATTTCTGATTTCTCAGGAATAACTGAAGAACAGCCGATTTCCCAGGCTGTTTGAATTTCTTTATCTTCCAAAGATTCTTTATCGCTCATTTTTCAACGCTAGTAAATTCAATTGATTATTGTCACTTTGACAATCTAAGTTTTCATCATCAAGACAACGCCTTATATTATATTCCTTCCCAGCATTGATAAAGCCACGAATAAATGAATTTAACAGGTAATTATTTTGTACTTTGAGTAAAAATTGTGACTATCGTGCAAAAAACGCTATAAGTATCTCGAACGTTAAGGACTACCGATCTCAGACAATAATTGGAGTCGTCGTATTGTCTTCGATCGGTAAAATGCCCTTACCGTTCTCTATACTTAATATACTATTTCATCATTTTAGTCACTGCTTTCGATGTCCTCAACGAAAGAACGCGAAAGCAAGAAAATCGGGGAAGAAATAATGGAACTCCTCAGTAGACCAACTGCGAAAGAAAGATCTCTTGCAGAACGTTTCCGTTCGCAAGGTGGAAAGCAACTAATGGAATTTTGCCAGTATGGAACCAAAGGAGACTGCGAGAGAAACGGAGTTACCGATTGTAAAAAACTCCATTTCAAAAAAATCATTCAGAAACACACCGACGAAGCTCTTGGAGACTGCTCATTTCTAAATACGTGTTTTCACATGGACACCTGTAAATATGTGCACTATGAGGTGGATAGGATAAGTCAGAACGAAGAGTCTGGCCAGGATCGCCCCAATATGCCGGCGATAAGGGCTGAAAGTTCGACGACTCTCTACCCCCCGCAGTGGGTCCAATGCGATCTCAGATATTTGGATATGACGGTTCTAGGTGAGTCTATTACTTTTAGAGCCATAATAATAATAATTTATTAAATCAAAATACCATACAGGTGTAGATTCAATCAAATACATACAAGAATTACAACCTCTCACAATCACTCTCCTGTAAGAACTCTCCTATATTATAATAACTTTTATCAATCAGAAAAGATTTAAGTTTTTGTTTTTGCACCTTATTTGGCAATGACTTAAATTTTTCTGGCAACTTATTCCACAATGTCAGCAAGCTATAAGTTACATTTTCCTGTAAATATGAATAATTGGGCTTATCCTCTTGAAGAATATTTTTTCCTCTTGTATTATAGGAATGTTGGAGTTGAAGATCTTTGAAATCATTATAGTTATTTACTATGAACATCACTGACTCATATATATATATATAGACCGTACAGTGTTAAGATGTTGAAACTGCTGAATATATTGCAGTTTCATATTGATTCATGCCAAAGATGATTCTTAGGCATCTTTTTTGTAAGAGAAAAACTCGCTCCGCTTCTGTAGATCTTCCCCAGAAGATGATTCCATATCTTATCTTAGAATGAACGTAGGCATGATAGGCAGTCAGAGCAGCATCCAGCCCTATCATCTGTATAGTCCGCAATGAATAGCCGTAGCGAGCTATCATTGGTGAAATCTTCTCAACGTGACTACTCCAGTTGAGGTTACGATATATAGTCACTCCTAAAAATGACAGGTTTTCAACTGACTCAACTGCACAATCTTGGAATCTTAGGTTTAGTTGTTCATTCTTTTCCCTGAATATTAAAAGTTTTGTTTTTTCCACATTTAGCATCAAGTTGTTATTAAGGAACCATTCATTCATATTTTTCAGGTCAGTCTCAAGGTTTTTGATACATGCATTTTGATTTTCAGCTTTACATATTGTTGATGCATCATCTGCAAACATTATGACATTGTTGTTGGTAGTCTGAACTAGATCGTTGGCATAGATTATGTAGAGCAATGGTCCTAATATGGAACCCAGTGGTACACCATTCAATACTTGTTTGGAATCAGATCGTATTATATTTCCATTTCTTCCTCTACTTATTGTCTTTTGGGTTCTTTTGGATAAATAGGATTCAATGAGCTTCAGTGCTACCCCTCTAATACTATATTTCTCCATCTTTGCCAGTAATTTCTCATGGTTGACTCTATCGAAGGCTTTTGACAGGTCCAGACAGAGAGCCGCTGTAGCATTATTTTGATTTAATGACCTAATGATAGAAGTAAGTGCTTGATATATTGCATTCAATGTTGACTTTCCCTGTCTAAAACAGTAAACACAAGTATGTTGTTTGCTTCAAGAAACTGCATTAATTTGTCAAAAATTATACGCTCAAATATTTTATTCACATTAGATATCAATGATATTGGCCTATAATTATCAATATTTTCTTTACTTCCTTTTTTATAGATAAGTTTCACCATTGCTTTCTTTAATCTTTGTGGATACTTTCCTGTTAGTAGAATCTGGTTTATAATGTGAGTAAGTGGAGTTTTTATTATTGATGCACACTTCTTGAGCAGTTTTACTGGTATGTTGTCACTTCCCACTGAATTTTTATTTTTAAGTTGTAAAATGTATTGGTATGTTTCTTGCTCTATAAGTGGACTTAAAAATATGCTATTGTTGCAGGATTTGATGTTACTGTTGTCCGCATCAGTACCACTATTGCTTCTATTTGAACTTATAAAATGTTTGTTAAATTGATTGAGTATCTTCCTCATCCTGGTGAGGAAATGAATTGAAAATCAAGTTATCATTATTATTCTTTCTGTCTGTTATAGTGCCAACTAAGTTCCATGTAGCCTTTGTTTTGTTTTCAGACTGAGTTATATAGTTACTATGACTTATCATTTTAGCCTGTTTAACAACCTGCTTCAGTAAACGACAGTAGCTTTTGTAATAGTCGAGTGATATTATTCCTTCTTGTACTTCTCCCCACATTGATCTCTTTCGGTTGCTTGAAATTTTTATCCCTGTTGTTATCCATGTTCGCATTGTTCTCCTCATTGAGCACTTTCTTTCTGGAAATATCAGATTCAAATACATTTGCATTATCTCAGAGAAACAGTTGTACGCTTCGTCTGGATCCAATCGCTCCAATACACCCTGCCAAGATACATCCTCCAGACTGCTGAAAAACTGCTGCATTTTAGAGTCAGTGAAGTCCTTTTTCTAATAAATGTTCTTCCATTGGAAACATTATTACATTTAACTGCTATGAACTGAGCCATATGATCTGACAAAAGAGAATTTATATTATAATTATTTTCAAATGTTGGAGTGTTGGTAAATATATAATCAATCAATGTTTTTGTTGTCCGTGTAATTCTTGTTGGTTCAACTATTGTTTGCTGTAGATCATATGTGCAAAGGATATCTACAAAATTATTTTTTACGTGGCTGTCTTCCAATAAGTTAATGTTAAAATCTCCACAGAGTACAACATCATATTTACTAAATTTCATATTCATTTCATAGAGTATTTGTTCAATTTTATGAAGAAATATCTGTGCATCACCCAAACAGGTCCTATAGACTGTCAAAATTATCATTTTCCTGGTATTACTGATTGCACATGATACCTCTATTTCCTTCTCCACATGATACCTCTATTTCCTTCTCCACACTCAAGTTAGTGATCCATTGTACGTTGTCAAAGTCGGTAATATTATCACGGATTAAAATAACTGTTCCCCAGTGTATAAAATTCTCTCTTGCATAACCTGATATTATCCTGTAATTAGGAATCTTCAAAAATTGAATTTCATCTTTATTCATCCAGTGTTCACTCAAACAAATTACGTCTGGAACCTTTGTGAGTGAGTTAATAAAGAGTTCAATTTCGGGAAGTTTGTTTTTGATACATTGAATATTCTGATGTAAGATATTCAAGCAGTTACCGGATTCATCTCTCTGTTGAAGTTTCGTCTGATGTGTAGAAAATGGTTGATTACTTCCCCCTTTCCCCACATATTTTCATTCAGAACTTGTTGTTTCGAATCACTCGGTATATATACCTTGAAAGAGCTTTTGAATTTGTCTTTCTTAGTTTTCATTTTTTCACATTTGCTGCTTATTTTGAATGTTTTTTCTATATATATCATTCCGCGTGTAGCATCTGTGGCGATCGGTCGTTCCATACGTTTCGTTCTGCATACGGAAGTAAAGACGCGAATTGAATTTAAAATTGATAACAGTGCAACATGATAAACAGAAAATACCAACACTGTTTTCATATATCAACAGCAGATTATTCGAGAACACAAATGACAGATATATGGATGAGTCATTTCCCAAGAAGTAAGGATATCATATTAAAAACAAAAAAAGGATTTATAATTAAATCCGATCTTGAAAAGGAAAACATTGTCAATATCCTGCAAAGGTTGAAAAATGACAAAATTATAAATTCTTTTGAGGAAAGCAACCCTACTAACCCAACAACACAAAGAAACTCAACCCAAGAAAGCTATTTTTGTAGTAATAAGCAATATTGAAACTGAAATAACGGATGAAGAGATAAGTACAGAACTCAAAAGTCAGAGAACAGAACATAGGTTCTGCAAACGAATCACTTCCAGAGCCACAGGAAAACCAACTCAGCTAATTAGAATAATCACCGGAAACATAAGAGCATTTGAATCTCTCTTGGTAGAAGGATTTTTCTTCAAGTGTCGTCACTATCCCGTCTTTCCTAGTTCTCCACCGGAACCAATCCCGGTGCCCTGTGCAAAATGCAACCAGTTTACTCACACAACCCCTAACTGCAAGTCTACCATTGTATGTAACAAATGTAAAGGGAATCACCACACTAATGCATGTACTTCTCCTCTGCCAATATCCTGCACAGCCTGCGGGGAAAAAGATCATGTTGCATGGTCAATGAAATGCCCAAAGAGACCAACAAAACCCATTGATGACATTCCAAATTTAAAAATAAAATCAATCAACAAGAAATCAAATCAAGTTCAACCATGCACCAAAAAGAATAAACGAGTTCATGCACCAATTACAATCAATGACAACATAATCGACACATACATGCACAAACTAAACAACCCCAAAAATACGGACTGACAGCAACTTATAAATAAACTAAAAAAAAGATTCATAGAGGCCCACAACATAGATACAACGGCAGTATTTTCAGGAAATCGAGTGTACATACTCGTGTTTGATCTGAACGAAGAAAACCCAGTAACGGCCACCGAACCCATAAAGGGCACACAAATTCAAGTGCTAAACGATAATACATCTGGACCAAGCAGAAGCATTCAATAGCATAAGATTATTATATATATATATATATATATATATATATATATATATATATATATAGTATATATACAGTGGAACTTCCCTACAGCGAACGTCTCTACAACGAATTTCTCTGTACAACGAATTTCGTATCTGTCATTGCACCTTGAAACCAAATACCCTGTTAAAAACACCCTCTAAAACGAAGTGAATTCTCTCTATAACGAATTATTCCAAGAAAATCACTCTCTAAATGCGTATTGGTAAGAAGGTTTTTCCCAGAGTATACTTAGGAATGGTTTTTTCCGTAATTCTGTCGGACGTAGGTAATAAATCCCGATCATAAACTAAACCATTACGGCGGACGGAGAGTTTCTCTTGAAACAGGAGGCTGTACAGATTGTTCAGTTTTCAGTTTTTTCTGATCGTAAATGAAAAAAGTAGTGCGAAAATGTCAAGAAGGAAGTGCTTAAGTAAATTATGTATAATGTACAAATAAAAAAAAATGCAAGTGAACGTTGCTTTTTCTGACACTTGACACAATAAAAAAAAATTTCTGCATAACGAAATTTCTGTATAACGAAATTTTTTTGCGGATTTAGCGTATTCGTTATAGGGAAGTTCCACTGTATATATATATATATATATATATATATATATATATATATATAATCAAAAAATCCCAATAATACCTTTCGTTGTTTGGGTCTAGATTATTATATGCCAACATAAATAACTACAACTCAAAGAAATACTTAATAAACCATTATGTCGAAAATAATAATATAATGTGCAACTTATTCGTTGAAGCCAAAATAAATGAACAACACAACGCAAACTTCAGGAACTGGACAATAGTGAAAAAAATCGGCCATAAGACAAACAACACCAGGGGCGTTAGCTTGATTCAATGCAGTAGAGAACTCAAACTGGGAAAAGCAAACCCACCAGCCATGAACAATCCACTGGGTAATGAAAAACTTCATATTTTTCTCTCATATATACATCCTCATTCAAGAATCGAAGAGAATATATTCAGAAAAGCAGCACAACACAAATATGCTTTACTTATTGGCGACTATAACTGCAACAGAATAAAGAAAGAACAAATCCGACAATTTCTAGAAAACGCAGACTTTACTCATATTAAAACCCCACCAACTTTCATTATGAGTAATAATCCACCCAGCACCCCAGATGTAGTATTGTGCACAAATAATTTTAAAAACTATATAAAAACCGAACTAGTACCCGATTTAGAATCTGATCACCTGGCCATACAGATCACACTTACTTTACCGAACCAACTACCACAAGCAACAAAGGAAGTCTATCTAAACTTAGAGAAATGCAATCTCGAAAAAGTCAGTGATGAGATAGAGCGCTTCATCAATACTGAAATCCCAATTACAAGTGAATACATAAGGGAATTCCAAAACAGACTATCTAATCTAGTAAGTAAAAATACACCTGTAGTCACTAGAAAATATTTTTTGCATACGCTACAACCACACATTATTAGCCAAATTAAAAAGAAAAAACAACTGTACAGAGAACTGAAAATTAATAACGACGACAACCTGAGGAGACTCTACAACAAACTCAACAAAGAAATTCACAGAAGCATAACTGATTATAGGTCGACCCAATGGATTCAAAGTTGTGAGAAGATCAATGAAATGAAGGGCAAGAACTATTGGCAAGAAATAAAGAAGCTGACAAGATATAACACAAAATCTAACATAAACCAAATTACGAAAAACGGAAAAACATGCAATACTGATAAAGAAATAGCCTCAGCATTCGAAGAACACTTCCAGGAAACTTTCACTTCAAAAAACAACACAATTTTCGATCAAAACTTCGAAACTAAAATCGAAGAATACAGGAGAGCAGTCAACCGAGTTAATATAGACCCAATTCCAGAGATAACTGACGATGAGTATGAAGAAGCCTTGCTTGGGAAGAACACAGCACCTGGTTATGACAACGTTACAAGAAAAATACTACGCCAACTAAGTTCAAAAGTTCATGATGAAATAAGGGGGATTTATAATCACTGTCTGAAAACTGGACACTTCCCAATGGAATGGAAAAAATCAATCATCATAACAATCCACAAACATGGCACAAATTACAAACAAGTATCTAGCTATCGGCCCATCACTCTATTGCCAATTTTAGGAAAAACATTAGAAAAAATTATAAAAGCCCGTCTGGAAAAATCAATTGGACAAAACATCCCCCTCTCACAGTTTGGATTCAAGACAAATTACTCGACCATCCACCCATTAGTAGCTCATATATCAAATGTGCAAACCACAATGAAAAAAGGCCATAAGTCAGCAGCCATATTCATGGACAACAAGAAAGCATTTGATAGTGTGTGGCACGAAGGTATCTTATACAAACTCCAGCAGCTAAACACACCAGTCTACCTTCGAAATATAACAGAGAACTTTCTAAGAGACAGAAGCACGAGAGTCAAAATCAACAAACATTACTCAGAATCGTTTTCCCCCCAACAGGGTGTACCACAAGGCTCTCCATTGTCTCCACTCTTATACAATATCTATGTATATGACATCTACAAAGCAAATGAAGAACTAGAAAGTTACATTCTCCAATACGCTGATGATACAGCACTCATAACTCACAGCAAGAATTTGAATGACACAATGGATAAATTACAAAACCTATGCAATACAGTCACAACATAGATGAAGAAGTGGAGAATTCTGCCAAACCCCGACAAATCAAAATTAATAATATTTGGCCACAAAATATCGGACAATTCACCGACGATCAGAATACTCCAGCACAATATAAAACCAACTCAACACGCCAAATACCTAGGAATTACAGTGGATAATAAGACCAACTTCAAATTACATTCCCACAATAAAAAAAAGAAATAATTGCTAGATCAAAGCACTTCAGATCCCTTACCTACAAAAACCGTGGTATAAACCACAAAACAGCATCAAGAATTTACCAAGCCATATACAGACCAATATTGCAATACGGACACCTGATATATAGTAACTGTCGAAGACCAACTCTGAACAACATTGAGGTAGCTGAACGCAGCAGTTTGAGAACATTGAGTAAACTACGCTATCCAGGAAACCCACTGCACAACCCCCCAAATGACCTCCTTTATGAGTAAATGAATATAAATCCGATTCTAACTAGATTCAAAACCCTAGGAGAGAAATTTGCCAACAGACCACACAACTTCCAAATCCTCCAGCCCGTTCTACTACAAGAGCTATCCCGAGAGCACAACAAAAGAAAATATCCCACCCTGCCCCTAATGGAGGCAGTAAAGAACTATGTACCACCTGCTTGATCTTTTTTTTTTTTAAATATATATACATTATTCCTTACTTAAGAAAAAATGTATAGATACCATTAAATGTACTTTACACTGGCAGAAAGGCGAAAATCGTTAGCCATTTGCATGAGCAATAAATATATTTTCTTTTTCTTCTATATATATATATATATATATATATATTCTTATGAAAATAGAGAGCTAAAATAATACAATAAATGTTGCAACAAAAAGTACCTAAGCTGAGGTAAAAAAAGAACGGGGTATCATAACATTCTTCATATGATACTAAAGAATCATACGATACTATCATCACTAGTATCATACGATACTATACAGCCAGGGGAAAAAAACCTCAGCCGAAAAAACCTGCCACCCCGTAAAAAAAATAACATAAAATATTAAATATCAGGAAAAATCTTGAAAGACATCAGTGTGAGATCATCTTCATGTTATCCGTCGATAGATTCTTCCCTTAAACGGCTCGCAATTCTTAATCTGAAATGAAAAAAGAAAAAAGCAGAAAAGAAACCGAATATTCAGAATAAATCAAATAATTTTGAAATTAACCACCCATTTTAGAAATGCATTTGTTACTTTATGTATAGCCTCGAAACCATCTTGAAATTTGTAAATGGGACAACTATTTATAAGATGTTCTATAGTCTCCTATAGAGCCATGAAAAATGAGTAGGGAATGGACTAGTTGAGACCAGAAATCATCAACAATAACTGGCTTAAAGGATGCTCGGAGACGCTCTGATGAGTCTTAATAATGACGAAACCTGTCTGTCTCTGCTTTGCTTTGATAATGGCATTTTTTCATTCTGGATGAATCTGCAAACAGGGTCTCCACTAGACCATTCTCTTATTATTTTAAGCTTTTCGTTGTTGGTTGGTATTTTCTCGTATTTATAATAATAATAATAACAGTGCTTTATTGCAAGTGCAACTGGCCGTCGACCTGAGGTCCTTCAGCCTTCATATTTATATTTTTGCCATATGCTCTAGATTTCTGCATCTTAGAAGATACTTAAAGATTGTCTTAATTCTTTTACCCTTCAACAGTTTAACTGGTAACTTTCATTTTTTGAAAATGTCCACAGAAAAAGTCTAATACTGACAAGTCAGGAGAACAAGGTGGCCAACGAACCAAACCATATACAATCTTGGGCTAAAACTGTGCTAAAAAAACTCAAGTCCAATAAGGGCATTATGAGCAGGTGCCCCATTCTGCTGAATGTATACTAATTCTAAGTTGGATCTTCTAGCTTTGAAAAATTTTTGAGATTCATTCTAATGTCCTCCAAATATATAGAATATTTTTAGGAAAAACACAAGATTCAGGATTGGAATTCTAAAGGTGAGCTTCAAGTAAGAAGACGACTTCTCGTATATTTCTTGAAGGTTCTAGGACTTTCGTTTTTCAAATGGGAAGACCCATTTTTTAATTGCATAAATAGATTCTCCATTGAATTCTGAGTCTTTTTGATTCCAATAGTTTGAATTTTTCCGAGAAAATTCTCTTTAAATGAGAAAATACGAAAATAAATCTCAAAATTGAACTCTGTTGAAATACAGACACCTTCGAGGTTTTTTCATTAAAAATTCTCATTTTTGAGAATCTCCGAGAAGAAAGGCTGATGCGTCTTTTCCGAGAGCGTGATTTTCAGAATATGATACAGGAGGTCGCAAATTCTTTGTCAAACTTAGAAGTGACGAAACATCAGAAAATCTTTTTTTTCAAGTTGGAACCCCATTTTACAAAGCATTTTCGAAATCCTCGTCAAAAAATAATAGGAGCATACGTCCAAGACTTTTATCCCAAAATGAATGTTTTTCGAGATATTCAGGAAAAACGATTTTGTCTTCAATTTTCAATCTCATTCCGAATGTGTTTTTTTATTGGAAAATAATTAGCGGTCAAGTTAAATTTTTTGAAATCTCTGTTATCAAGAAAATATTTTCTTATAGTTCAGACGAGTTCAGTTTTTCTAAATTTTTAAAAGCTTAGGTCAATTTCCGCAAATTCTAAATTCCGGAGAATTTCTTTTTTGTCATGGTAGGGAAATTTGAATTTTCAGTAATGAAATCGTTACATGTTCTGTTAATTATTCTTCCAAAAGCATAAAAAATTATTACAAATTATTTTTTTCTGCATTCGCGAGAATTTTTTACGTTGACTTCACTAATACTCATATTGAAAACTTCAAACCAATTGTTGCTCTCGCATTCCAGATGATAATTCAAGAACTTAACTCGTCTGAACTATAGAAAATATTATCTCGATAACAGAGATTTCCAAAAATTTCACCTGACCGCTAATTATTTTCCAGTAAAAAAACACATTCGGAATGAGATTGAAAATTGAAGACAAAATCGTTTTTCCTGAATATCTCGAAAAATATTCATTTTCTCGGGAAAATTCAACTTTTTGGAATCAAAAAGACTCAGAATTGAATGGAGAATCTATTTATGCAATAAAAAATGGGTCTTCTCATTTGAAAAACGAAAGTTGATGTCACTTCCGGAAAAACCGGAAGTCCTAACACCTTAAAAAAATATACGAGAAGTCGTGACATGTTCTTTCGAGCATTTAGGCCGTCGTCGTAGATTAGTTCTCGAAGTTTCGCCAGTTCGAGTGTCTGGCATCTTCAGGAGTTATATTTCAGGAGATGTTCTCACTGGACTGAACTGCGTCGAGAACTAATCTACGACGACGGCCTAAATGCTCGAAAGAACATGTCACATTGAACGATGGCCGCGAAAGTCTCAACCAATTCATACGAGAAGACGTCGTCTTACTTGAAGCTCACCTTTAGAATTTCAATCCTGAATCTTGCGTCTTTCCTAAAAATATTCTATAGAGCCATATTTGTGAATAACCCTGTATACCGAATACAGTTTTCAAATTCCAAACAAAGCAAGGAACAATTCAGTATAAAATTCGAATTTTAATTAGAAATTAGAATATTTTTCTACGACAATTTGAGTTATAACTCAAAAACGATAACCCAGAAAAATTTCAAGTGTACACCAATAAATTTTACGTAAAACGTTAAAACGATTATCTAGTTACAGAGTATCCCCGATATCGCAATAATTTCAAAATCACCCTGTAACTTCTAAAGTTTAACATATTTCAAAAAACTTGAAGCACCTTTGAATTCGTCATGGAAAATTAGTCCAAAAATTTTATATCCAACGGTTGCAGAAATACATTGAGTTTGGCATGCACTGTACAGGGTGGTCAGATTTCGATTATTTAGAACTAAATCTCCTAAATAAAAAGAACTGCTACAGGGTGACAATTGTAGGCTGTCAAATTGATTTAGAAAACATTAGTAAAAGTTATATTATTATACAGACATTAGAATTGTTTCTCGAAACTTTTTGATTCTAATATATATCTCAAAAAAAGAGAACATATATCATGCATATAACTTTTTTCTTCTTTACTTTTGTTCTCTTTTGAATTCCTAAAGGATTTGGGATACTACATCATCGAAATGTGGGCACCCTGAACATGACTATTTGCTTTGTCAGTATTTCCCTCACTATAATAGTATATAAAACAAGTTGCAACTGGAATACGAAATTAGAGTTTTCGAATTGCGTTCTGCAATGGGTGCATTGCGTATTAGAAGATATCTTTCGAAATTCAATGAAAAATTCATATAATTTATCCTAGTGACTTTTGTATTGCATCTTGGCAGTTGGTGTGACTGTTTTCTAATTGACAGATTACAGAATTTCAATGGAAGTGTTGTAAATTGACAGGATCTGAAGTCAGAGTTGCCAACCACAAAAAAAAATATAACTGAAAACAATGCTGTAGTGAGTTTATTACAGCACTGCTTTTAGTACTGTAATGAACCCATCACTATACTGAAATAGAGAAACTGAATTATATAAATTTACAAATTTAAAATACCTTCTTCTTTAAGGTAAATTCGCTGTCATAATGGCAGACCCACCGTGGGACATCCATATGGAACTCCCTTACGGTACCATGTCCGACGACGAAATGAGACAACTGGGGATACCTCAACTTCAAGACGACGGTCTCATTTTCCTCTGGGTCACTGGCCGGGCCATGGAACTCGGTCGGGAGTGCCTGAAACTGTGGGGCTACGAAAGAGTTGACGAAATAATCTGGGTGAAAACTAACCAGCTCCAAAGGATAATCAGAACGGGTAGAACGGGCCATTGGTTGAACCACGGTAAAGAACACTGTTTGGTCGGGATGAAAGGGAGCCCGAAGAATTTGAACAGAGGCTTGGATTCCGATGTGATAGTCGCAGAGGTTCGAGCGACCAGTCATAAGCCAGATGAAATTTATGGTGAGAAATATCTTTTCAGTTACTTGTTATTTACACTGCTCAAAAAAATTAACGCACATTCTGAAAATCTCAATTTCAATAAAAGTTAACTCTACATTGACTTTTTAACTTATTTTTTATGATAGATAGATAGATAATATCCTTTATTCCATAGTATGTACAAAACTCACACATAAGAGGAACAGTGTCAAAATTAAACAAATTACATTAAATAATCATTCAAAGAATATGATTCTATAGCCACCAGATATTCCCTGACGTTTTTCTCTTTATTTAAAAGTTTGATTCTATTAGGTAGATGATTATACAATTTGATTCACATATAAGACGGATGTTTTTCCGATAGAGACAGTCTATGTATTGATAATGTAAATTCAGTGATCTTAAAGGATAATTACTTTTACTTGTATGAACTGAAAACATATTTTTGTTCTTGAAGAAAAACATTAAACATTCAAACACATAAATACCAAAAATAGTCAGCATATTAGTTTCTCTGAATACTCCCCTACAAGATTGAATATAAGACATTTTGAACATGCACCTCAAAACTCTCTTCTGCAGCTGAAAACACTGACTGCCACTCCTCCTGTTGCAGATCATTTCGAAAATTCATTTTTCCTTCATCGGTATAAAATCTGCGATAGATAGACTTATTGCTGTTAATTTGTTCTATAACAACACTGAAACTTATTTTTTGACCGAAATGATCTGTGTACAAAATCGGGGTTGTTCTGATTTTTGAAAATAACGTTTAGGACTGTATCCAGACAATTGAGTTAGAGATGGTATTGTAAAAACATTTATTGACATCATTCACAATCATAAAATGAATAAGTCACCCGCATGAAGTTAATACAGTAAAAAATACAATATTAAAGTCATCTTTAAAACTCAGAGTGAATTATCCAACTAAAAACAGAGGTAATCTAGAGAAGTTCAAAATGAGAGGTCAGCTGAAGTCAGACTTAGACTTTGAGAGAGTTCCATTAATTCAAAATTAAACACAGAGTTTACAGTGATGATGCAAATGAAATTTATTGCGAGAGCCTCTTTATCTCATCAGAAAAACAAAAGGTTCAATAGTGAATTTTTAGAGTAGTCTGAGTTGTAATAAAGTGAGATTAGGCCTTAGAGGAGTACATGTATTGAAAATTTAATAGTCTAAGTCTGGTCTTCATTGAGAGCATTACAATATGAGAATATCAAAGTTGACAAATCAATAATTATGATCTATAACGTAGTTCTGTAACGAGAAGGCTAATTAATCAATTGAGACAAAATTTACAGTGACAAACTACTTTTAGCAAGCAGGGTTAGTGTTCATCAGAAAAATAAGAGTTGCAATTGATAATTATGAGAATGACAATATGAGAGTACATTGTATGAGTGTAAATCACCAACCCTTTGATTTGTTTGAAGCTGAACGCTTGAGTTGCCACTTGCTACATGTTTCCGATGAATGAACTTGAAAATTTCTTTGTTATACTGAGGAGTTCATACCAATCTAATCATGTGGGCAGTACTTGAGGAGACTGCTCAAGGTGAAGCAGGGATTGAGACTGTCAATCAGGTTCAATGTGTGAATTACTTGATCGTTCAAATATTTCAGAGAAGTTGAGTTGAGTTTATTGAGAGAAAAGACTGATTCCATGATTCACCCTTATGCTTGAAATCGTTCATTCATCTGAAACTCGAGAAAAATAATTAGCAAATTTAATGAGAAGTGCATGATTGAGAAATGAGATGACTACACTGAGATAATGAGGTGCACATGAGAATATAATGAATCAAAACTCATAACCACAAATAATGTTCATTTTTGGGAGCAATCAACTAGTATTTCCACGGTGAAAAGTCTAGAGAAATCTGAAAAATCATGAGAACAGCAAAATATACCAAAATATGTATCTTAGAGGAGTCAATTCCATTAGTTAAATGCAATAGAGATTTTCTGAGAGTAAAATGATAGAGGATTACCAGTATTTTTATAGATTTTATGATCTAAAACGTGGTCACATTTTCAAACTTTATAAAAAGCAGGAAAATAACATTAAATATGCATTAATGAGAGATGACTTTGAGAAATGTTCACTTACCTAAATGATTGCTTCTAAAAATGAACGTGATGTACAATTAATTTGCGAAGTGACTTTTTGAGAATTCTAATTTCACAAGAGAGGTCCAAGAGCGATCTGATCTTCAGAGAGAGTCGATACAGAAAGGCATTGATTAATTGATACAATTATTAATTACGAGCATGAGTCGATCTGTCACTAGGTTAGTCCATAGAGGTAGGTCAGTTCTGACGTCAATCAGCTGTTCATCGAGTTGCAGAGATCGAGTTGACGTTTCGGTGCGTTCGGACCATAGGCGTAGTTGAGGATGACGTCTGAGGGGCTGAATTTTTAACAATCTGAAACAGTGGTCTTCATTACTTCTGCATCAGCCTTAAAATTAACAAATATGTCTAAGCAACTACTTGAATTAGGTGTAACCCTTGTAGGTTCATTGATCGTATGAAAAAGTTGGAAAAAACTCATTAAAGTGAGAAACTCAGTCTTCTTACTGGTATTTACTAATAGGTTAATATTGAAGTCACCAGCTACCGTGACATACTTATTTTCGTCAGTTAACAACGAGAGGACTTCTTCTAAACGTGCCAGAAACACATCCACATCACTACCTGCACTGTTTGGTCTATACACTGCCAGCACAATGAAACTTTCACTACCCAGGCACAATTCAACAGCAGCACACTCGAACTGGCCTATTATGGAAAACTCTTCCATTTTTTTCCTTCTTCTACACTTAACTCCTTCCTGGATGTATATTACTGCACCACCAAGTTTCCGTTCGGATCTGCATACCCATAAATCATGAAATTAGGTTAAAATTATTCAACTTTATTTGTACTAATTCATCTTCAGTTCTCCAGTGTTCTGTCACACAAACAATTTTACAGTTTTGTTGGGTTGAAAGGAAATGCTGAAAACCATCGATACTATTTCAGATGGATTGTAGATTTTGATGGATTAAACTATAATTTCCCACAATGGAATTTTGATCAGTTCTGATTTTTTGAGGTGGTTGAGCTGGCAACTTTTTTATAAAAAATCAGCCTCAGCACAAGTTTTTTTGTATACTTGCAAGTTGAATCTTTTAATGACAACATTTTCAGGCCAAAATTCGGATTAATATAACTCATTCTTTCTTTTAATAGGAACCTTCACTAAGAAACTTTTAAGGTCACCTTTCTTATTTCCAAATTTAATTTTTTAATTTCCACTACCTCATTTTCGAAACCAGGTTTCTCTTTGATGTATGTTTCGATCATTTATTCAGTAACATGGGCCTTAACACGGCCTATGAAAAACCATGCCTTTTCTTCTTGGCCCACAAGACCTTTGTTGGAATCATCTTCTGGTACCTTGTTTGTTCCGAACCTAGTTTGTCTGATATTTCTCCTTTTTCTGCTCTGAATTGATTTCCATTCTCTCTCATTTTCCACAGTGGCATGGATATATGATGTGTTGTGTAGTGTACTTCCCCCTGTATGCTTTTCTGCAGCAGTGTTTATGTTTTTATTGTTTATGTCATTGTCATATTTACCAAGGCTTATGACATCCTCCATATTAGAATTCTTCTTCGTCCTAACCATGTTCAGCGATTTGTTTATATTATCGCCTGATGTTGCATCTGGTTTCGACTTACTTGAAACCGCATCTTTGAATGATTTCGGTGCAATGGACCTTGAAATATCTACTTCTTGATTGTTTTGGTTTTTTTCTAAGGTTTTTATCTTATTTCCTTGAGATAAAATTTCTTTTTCTAACATTGAAATTTTGTATATTAACAATGCATTGTTATCATTCATTAATTGATTTTTTTTCTTTCAATTCTCTAATGATTCTGATCAAAAACTCAATTTGAGTTGTTTGAACAGTTATTTGAAATTTATTTACCGGATTGAAATCCACTTCAACGGACTCCATCATTCCATCCAATTCTTCATCTGATTGATTTTTTTCAGCACAGCAAATAATGGATGATTCACTCACGACTTTTATCTTTCTCAACCGGGCCGTACAACTCGGGTGAAATATTTTGGAACAAATTTCACATTTAATTGATTTTACGACATTTCTACAACAATAGCCGCAGAGCGCATCATTAACCTTCTCTCCTGGCATCTCGCGACAGGAAGGTTTTGAACGAAACAAATCACATTAAATGGAAAAAAAATTCAGGATTTCACCGATTCTTATGTGAAAGAAGAGAAATGAATTTCCAAAATACTGAAATGCTGATAAGTGATTTAATACTTGGTATTTCCACCCCTTGCGTTAATTACAGCTCGGCAACGACGGTTCATAATCAAAATGAGTGATCTTAAAATGTTCTGATCTAATCCTTCCCAGATTTCTCCGAGTTGGATTCCTAACTCATTAAGAGTAGCTGGATGATTTTCGGAATTTCTCAGCCTTCTATTGAGGTTATCCCAAACCTGCTCAATCGAATTGAGATCTGGACTTCTTGCTGGCCATTCCATTCGAGAGACTTCAACCTCTTCAAGGTACTCCTGAACGATGCGCGCACGATGGGGTCTGGAATAATCGTCCATAAAAATGAAATTTTCACTAATGTATGGGGCAAATGGCACTACATGCTTTTCAAGAATGTTCCTTATATACTTATCAGCATTCATAGTTCCATTATCAACGACCACTTGGTCTGTGCAAGCAGTCAAAGATATTCCACCCCATACCATATTCGATCCTCCCCCGAAACCAGTAGTATTCAGGAAATTGCACTGAGCATATGTTTCATGTGGACGTCTGTATACAAGGGAGCGTCGATCACAATGGTAGAGGCAGAATCTAGACTCATCTGTGAAGAGAACTCTTTCCTAATCGGCCTCTTCCCAATGGATATGCTCTCTCCCAAAATCCTAACGCGCCCTTCGATGAGCTGGGGTAAGAGGTGGACCTCCTGCTGTGACACGAGGCCTTAAATCATATTCTCTGAGGCGATTTCTTATTTTCTGAGTGCTAATTTGCAACCCATGAGTTTGCTCAAGCTGATTTTGAAAGAGGCGAGCGGTTACAAACCGTTGACCCAACGAAGAAACTCTCAAGTAATAATAATAATAATAATTGTCTTTATTTTCCATCGACCATAAAATTTGGTATAGAAAAAGTCAAGTATCAAGAGTAGAGAAAAAAAAATTATATAACGTTAAGTGAGTAGGCAATCAAAAAACGAACATTTTAAAAATTTAAAATCCTATACACTAAAATCTAGCTGTGAAAAATTCTTCTGTGCTATAAAACGATCTGTTAAAAATAAGTAGACTCAGTTTTCTCCTGAAATGAACGAGATCGGAGATGTTTCGTATATTCGCTGGAATTTTGTTATAAATTTTTATACCCATTATTAGGAAAGAATTGTGGGTTTTCGAGAGTCGATGTGTCGGTATTCTAAGATCGTTTCGGGATCTTGTATTAAATTCATGATTATACCCATTAGCGGCAAATCTGTTTCTATTCTTGTGCACATAGACAGCACACTCGATAATATATAAACCAGGAAGGGTGGCAATTGATAACTGTCTAAACAAGTCTCTGCAAGATGTCATCGAATTAACTCCAGTTATAACTCTAACAGCACGCTTCTGTGCCTTAAAAACGCATCTCGACTCTGCAGATATTCCCCAAAAGCAGACGCCATATCTAAGTCTTGACATCACCTGAGCATGAAAAAGGCTGATCAAGTCGTCTTGGCTCAGAACACTCCGAAGACCGCGCAATGCCGTATTAATCTTGGACGCGAGCTTTTCGCAATGGGATTTCCACGTGAGAGTGTCATCAATAATGATTCCCAAGAAGGAAACGTTGTGTGCTCTATGCAAATTTATATCGTTAATGCCTATCTTTATGTCCAAATATTCTGTTTGCTGATAATTATGAAAAACCATGTAATTCGTTTTGGACAGATTCAGAAAGAGTCTATTATCACTGCACCAATTCATGAGGTTAGTTAGCTCGGTATTGCATTTTTGCGCGAGATTATTTAGCGATCGGTCATAAGCTATAAATGCAGAATCGTCTGCATACAACGTTAAATGTGAATTGATCCCTACATCCAGATCATTGATGTAGAGGAGGAAGAGCGGAAGAGGAACGGACCAACGACGGACCCCTGCGCAACCCCCATATTGTTTCGGACTGTATCTGAGCACACTTGCTGTTTTATTTTGTTGTTTACCCCGCTAATGGTGGTATATTGGGGCCTATCTTCTAGAAAACAACGGATCCACTGTAGAGGGAATTTTTCCATGGTAAGTTGAGTGAATCCGAGAATCTATCGGGTTGTGCATGGTCTATTGTTAGAGAGTTAACAGGATGTGTCAGGAATGATCATAATTTTGCAGTGCGAGAGTCATCCACGTTGAAGTTAGAGAATGATCCTAAGAAAGTCGCGGACATGTTCAATCGATTTTTCATAGAGGCACCGCTGAAGGTAGTTGATGAAATTCCGGCCCCACGTAGCCTGAAACAAAAAATAAAAGAAAAGAGTTTCGAAAGAAGCATATACTCAACACCTTTCACTGCAGACGAAATATATAATCTCCTTCATAGGAAACTGAAGAGTAAGAAATCTAGTGGTTTTGACGAGATTCCTCTCTTTTTACTCAAAAAAAGTCTCAACTTCATTGTACAACCCTTGACCGAGTTGGTAAATCTTTCATTCATTAGTGGCGCCTTTCCGAAAAGATTAAAACTCAGCAAATCAATACCTCTGCACAAGAAGGGTGATGCTGAAAACATCCGTAATTACAGACCTGTGACATTGTCCTCCTCCTTTTCAAAAATTTTCGAATACTGCTTTATGGACAGGTTGGTAAATTTTTGCCTTTCCTATAATTTAATGATTAAAAATCAATTCGGCTTTTTGCCAGGCCGTTGCACAGCAGATGCAATCTTTCATTTCATGGAAGAGATTTACTTGCATCTGGAGGATGCTCAGTGTCCTGCTGGGATTTTTTGTGATCTCAGTAGGGCATTCGATTGTGTGTCACACATTCTTGAATGGCAGTTGTTACCTGTGGTCTACCCTGTCCTGGTCTTCGGTCATTCATACCTGTCTCCCTGAATCGCTACAACATTCTGGACACACTTGTATGGGAAACTCCAAACCTTTCTGCAATTCTTGTGTATGTCCACCCTTCTTCTCGCAAAAATACCGCTTGGGCACATTCCTCTTGGGTCAAATTGCGTGTTTCGCTTTGCATAGCGATCGAGTGTAGAAAATCAAACGAAAGAAAAACTATTGATCACTAGAATTGATCGAGAACAACTGATTTTAGAATGGAACGAATACATTCAAAATCTGATAATATCATCTTTTTTTATTCCTGCTGGTAAAAAACATCTGTATTGAAGAAAAACGTTGAAAGTGGATAACATATGCATGCATAATTCTGCAAGTAGTGAACTCATCAAAAGTGCAAAGATTTGAGTGCATAGCTCCTACACTTCAGCTTCAATACACAAACAACGAAAAAATTCTTAAATTTGAAACTTTCACCCCCAACCCTTAGGACCAGGGGATGTATAAGTTTGTATGAGCCTTCCGTCAATTTTGATGCTAGTGGTATGAAAATTGATATGTACAGAGGGCTGCTTATTAGAAGTGTTAAACAAAAAAATTCTAGAATTCTCAGGGAAAATTACCCTACATTTTGAATGAGGGGATAAAAAAAGCGCCCGTAAAACGCCTCATATGTATTTACACCAAATACAATTTCCCTGTAATAACCTCAACCACAGTTTCCATTGAGCAATTTTCCGTTGTGATCATTCTATAATGATAGGAATCTTTATGCAATGGTTGTGATGGCAGCTGTCAAATACATCGCCATCGCAGCTTGAACCTTGTTAGATAAATATTATTTATAATGTTTTTTGCGTACTACTAAATGCATGTTTTTTTGATCGCTTTTTTGTTGTAAATTCTGTAGAACTCGTCATTGTTTTTAAAATTATAACACGCAATATGTTCGATTGACAGCGCCGATATGGGCAATCACCACGAAAGATATTTATCGACTGAACTGAAATCTGATCTATCTACGTAGCGTATGGTTAACATGGAAACATAATTCTTCGGAAAATCTGAAATATGAAACATTGAAGATTAAACCCGGTTCTGATGAATTTGGCTCCGCCTTGTTGTTTTGAAGCGGTATCGTCTCTCGATGGATGAAGTGTAGGTTATATTATCTGAATTTTTTATTATATTCGACAGTATTCCACAAAACTTGACTGAAATAGAGGATATATCATCTAATACTCGTTGTGGAAGGCAACTAATTTAGCATTCATTTTGGAATATAAGCCCATTCTGCAACTTGTTTAAGAATATAATATTCTCTATTTCATTTTAATAATGAATTCATTACAGAATTGAAAGCCGTGCTGCAATGAACTCATTACAGCATTGTTTTCATTTATATTTGTCGTTTTGTGGTTGTCAATCTGACTTCCGATCCTATCAATTTTCAACACACTTCAATTCAAATTCCGTAATCTGTCCAAGGGCGTCGCTAGAAATTTTTTCTGGGGGGGGGTAAAAAATATAGTATATTGTGATGATATATGTTCCTATGTAATGTTTGTACGACTTATTTTTCGAAAGTAAATATTTTCCTGGGTGGGGGTAATTACCAAAAAAAAGTTTATGTTATGTATGCTTAAGTTATGAAGTACTTCTATATTCCTCCCTGAGTTTCTGAAGTAGTGAATGTGTAGGATACTTCCTTGTTGGGATCGTCATGGTAGAGCTTGATGATTTCTGCCATCCCTTCCAATCTACTGTAGAATTTTGAATTTAATTTTTGAAACCTGTCTGAAATCGGTTGAATCATTGTTTTTTCATATAATAGTTCATTGGGTGGATTGTGCAGTCTATTATGTGGATGTCTTATTCTTGATATGGTCCTCAGTGCTATTCTTTCTGCTGTTTGTATATTTTGGATTGCTGGGTTCCTGCAATTGATTAATATTGGATGGGCATACTCCAAAATTGGTCTGCATATGGTCTTGTAGATTTTGGCAGCATTGGCCACGGATAGGCCCTGGTTTCAAATTACAAGCCTTGTAAAGTGTTTTGCACAGGATGTTGTTTTCTTCCTCATTTGGCTTGTATGCTGATTGAAATTCATTTTACTGTCTACATAGACACCAAGGTATTTTATTGCCTGCTGTGGATTTTTTTTTGTTCATTACATATGGAAATTGTTGGAGAGCTGCTTGATAGTCTATGATTGAAGATTATGAACTGAGATTTTGTTGGATTCGGCTTCAATATCCAAATACGGAATCACACTTCTATCTTCCTCATTAATTCTTGAAGTTGTTCTATACATTTCGTTATGTTCTTCTGATGCGATTTCAAAAGAGTGTCATCCGCATACTGTAACACATATTGAAATTGGCTTTCAGAATTAAATATGTCCGCACAGTAGAGGTTGAATGGTAGCGGTGAAAGTGGTGAGCCCTGTGGTGTGCCTTGTTGTGGTACAAAAATATATGAATTGCTGTTCTTAATTCTTACACAAAGTTGACGGTAATCCAAGAAGTCTCTTATAATATTTAATAGGTATCTGGGTGTTTTCATCAAGTTTAGTTTGAATAAGAGACCTTTGTGCCACACACTGTCAAATGCTTCATTTATATCTAGGCTAATTGCTGATGTTTTATAATTCTTCAATGTGGCGTTTTGCGTGTTTGATATAAATATGGTCAGTGGATGTGTTGTCGATTTTTGGTTTTGGAAGCCGAATTGAAAGATGGGAAGTTGATGTTGAAGATTTTCCATTAATTTTATCCTTATTATTTTTTCATAAATTGCGCACAAAGAAAATATCGTTAATGACAAAATGACGTTGCCAGTTTGTTTCTTTGTTCAGTTCACATATTGTTCGAAATCGAAATATTGCAAATAACTAGAAAAGGAATCCTTTCTATCAATTCATATAAACATTAATTATTTTCGTCCCTCACATCTTTTCCAATTAATTCATTTTCCAAATAAATTCACATTCTGAGAAGTACTCGGAACACAAAATATTTTGACAAGCGTCATAACCTCCATTTTCGCTGGAACAGAGTGGAATGTGTCAAATTTCCAAGGTCAGAGGTGTGATTTTATATTTGTATACTTTCTCCTGTGTTTTAATAATGGATATCAATGAAAACTGGATGTTCTGCAGCTTTTTTACAAACTGAGTAGAGTCCTTGACTATTTATTTTTCATTGGATTTTGCAGGTATGATTGAGCGTCTATCTCCTGGTACTAGAAAAATAGAACTGTTCGGAAGGCCCCACAACATTCAACCCAACTGGATCACACTCGGAAACCAGGTGGACGGCATTAGGCTAGTGGACCCTGAACTGATAGAGAGCTTCAAGAAGAGATATCCAACAGGAAACTGCATGGCACCCCCTCCAGAAACCAGTCATTGATCGACAATGGGTAATGAAAAATCAGGTCACTCACTTTTTGTTGAATTTCATTTAATATCATGTAAATAAATAATAAACATCTTATAAATGTTTTTTTCGATTTCTGTCATATTTCGTTAATTGAAAGATTAAGATGGAAATCCATAAATGAACTGATATATAAAATAAATGTTTTTCATCGAGATTAAAACATTATTACATTTTTTTTTCCTATAACAACTGCATATAATCAATGAAATAAACAGATTTGATTCTCAAACGTCTAAAAAAGCTGAAATGTTGAGAGCAAATCTACCTTTTTAAAAAGACATTTTCATGGATTAAACTGACTACATATTTTTTTTCAATGCAAGCATAACTTCAGAATATTTCGAAATTGTTTTGTGATAAATATAAAAGGAAGTTATGAACTTTTGACAACATTAAGAATACTTCAATTTCTTCAGTAGAAAATTTCAATTCCCACGTACCTTCTGCTCTAGCCATCCAATATAATATCAATTTTGCACTTATATTAGAAAGTAGCAAAATCTTCATATTTCAAATGGAACACTTAATTTTTTTATGAGAAAAATGGCCCAACTAGTACCATTTCATATATTATATTTCCAATTGTACGGTCAACGTGATCTTTAACAAATAATTTTTTTAAAATAAGAAAATCTATTAATTAAAACATATATAAAACACTTAAACAAGACACCAAGTTAGTTGAATCTATAGAAAATTCTATAACTTATGAATAACCAACGGGTGAGTTGCGGACCGATAAATACTCGAAAGATGTTTGAAGACTGAGAGAAATAAAGGCAAGTCAATCCTCTTCTGTGGTTGACGGAAGCAGGGTGAACCTCGGTGGTTTGTCCCAGTTGGCGCTGGAGGTCCTTTTCAGTTTCTTGGGGTCTATCCTTTGGAAGACTTCCCGCAAATCGATGGTCTGAGAGTGGCAACAGAAGAGGGTGTTCTTTATTTTGTGTCCTACTGCGTTTTGAATATAATCTTGTTTCTTGATATTCGATTCTAAAAAAAAAAAAATTTGGTAACGATATGAAAGCCTCCATATTCATGATTATTGAGATTATTACAGTGTGACACCCAGAAAAAGAATGTTTGAACACTCTTTGTCTATGTGGTATCCATAGATAGAATGAAACAATAACATTTTCAAAAAAAAATTCATTAACATAAGAATAGAATAAAATATTTTTAGCACATGAATAGAGTTGTGAGACCTTCGAAATGATGTGTCACTTGAACCCAATGACGATTTGAAAATCTTAAAGGGGTTGCCACCCCGATTAGAGGTAGTAACTTACACCCCTGAATTCGCAAATTGGGTCCCAATGACTGAAAAAAATTGTGCTACACATTTATTGACAGGTTTTCCCTCTAATGCGGAAAATAAGAAAATTCAGTATATTGTAGGAAAATCAGCACAATACAGTACAAACACAATTTTCCCGAAAATCTGGGACGGAAAATGAAGTAAATTGTAAGAAAATTAGCAAACTTGGCAAAAGTGTATGTGAAGTTGGCTCAGATTTTTTCAGAAAATCTGACCGGCACAAGTTTGCACACTTACGGAACAATCATATTTAACAGTTTTTGTCAGAAAAAAAAATGCTGTGCCGACTTTTTTTGCATTTCTGTAATCTGTTAGAAAATTTCAACGGCAAAAGCAGCACAAACCTAGCACAATTATTTGGCACAACAGAAATTTTCTCGAAAATCCAGGAGTGCCGGGCCAACTCCACACACAGAGTTGCCAAGTAAGCTGATTTTCCTACAATTTACAAATTTTCTTATTTTCTCCATATGTGGAAAAACCTATTGATTTTTTCTGGAAATCTTACCGGTACAAGTTCGCACAATTGCGGCACAATGATATAAAAAAATTTGGTCGAAAAAAAAAGTTATGCTGACTTTTTTTTCATTTTCGTACTTTGCCGGAAAATCTGACGAATTTTCGTGTAAATATTTACGCGGCACAATATATTTCCACGAAAATTTTTCAGATTTTCCGGTAAATTACGAAAATTAACAAAAAAGTCAGCACAGCACTTTTCTTTTTTGGCAAAAGTTGATTTATAACATTGTGCCAACTTGTGCCGGTCAGATTTCCAGAAAAAATCAACAGTTTTTCCCACATATGGAGAAAATAACAGCAGTGTGTGTGAAGTTTGCACAGCACTATTGGATTTTCGAGAAATTTTTTGTTATGCTAGGTTTGTGCTGCTCTTAGAATATAAAATACCAGGAAGGAGCCTATGCGCACCTAATGCAAGAGCGGAAGTGCGACGAGAGTGCACCACGAATGAGTCATCGTTTGGTTTGAATTTGAAATAAGAAAGTGGTGCTCTCAGCAAATTGTACTTTTATTTGGTTTTTGTGATATTTTCGCAGTTTAACTGTATTGAATTAAAATTGAGGCGAGGTTTGAAGGTGCGTCCGTGAATTTCTAACTATTTTATACACGTAATTTGGTGCTATAAGACATTTTCCAAGTTTAGAACATTTTCGATAAAATGATTAGTTGTGCAGAGTGTGGCAATTTCGAAACACCAAAAAAACAAGAATTTGGTGTAACATTTCACAGGTAAGTGATATTGGTATTGAAATGATTCATTTTTTCCTGAAAAACACGGGATTTCAATTTTGCTGAATTTGGAGGTTATCCGTAACAAACCATGGGCGTAGGTGATGTTCGGTAATCAATTTCATTGAACCAACTGACACTGATAGTTGGTAGCTCTATAAATTTCGTCTTAAGGGACATTTCGGAAGTAAAACTATGATTGTATCGTTGAATTAATTTTTATTCATTTCTTCACAATTTATAAGTTCAATTATTTTTCCAGATTTCCCAGAGATGAAAAACAGAGAGTGATATGGATGAGTTTCGTAAAAAAACCTGGGTTTTGTCCTAACGACAGGAGCCTTTTATGTTCCAGGCGATTGTTCTAATCGGTCATCTGTGGCCTTTATCAGGTTATTTCCAGCAGCTTTCCAACAATTGAAATCGATCAGTTGGAATATGTAAGTAAAGAATAAAGGACCATGAAATGAATATATCGTCTGATACTTTTGATAACAAGTACAACTAATTGTTTTTTCATCACCAGGTTGAATTATATTTGTAAAAATACGGTTGATGATGAAAGAATTTTGTTAAGGAATCAATAAAAACAATATAAAATTGCATTGTGTTTTGCTCCCCTACTTCGTTAAGATTTTTTAGACCGATTTGGAATATGCAATTTCGTTAATAAAATGTAATTGAAAATTCAAATGCCCTACGCCACTGCGAAACGGAAACGAGTATCGGCCATATTGAGTGCACCATTCTCGTCGCACCAGAATGCATGATATGCTCCTTCCTGGTTTTCTATATTCTAAGGTGCTGCTTTGTGCCTTTCGAATTTTTCTTCTATTCCACAGGATATTTCACATAATGTTTTGTAAGGATCATATTATATGTTCGTTCAAAACATTTTGTAAAATATCTTGAGAACCGTACGGAACAAAAAACAAATTTCAACGGCAAAAAACAGCACAAACCTAGCACAATTCAGCACAACAAGACTTCTCTCGAAAATCTAGAAGTGCTGGGCCAATTTCACACACACCGTTGCCAGGTATGCAGATTTTCCCTCAATCTACAAATTTTTCTCATTCTCTCCATATTCTAGAAAATCCGACCGGCACAAGTTATCACACTTACGGCACAATCATATTAACAGTTTTGGTCAGAAAAAAAAAAGAAAACTGCTGTGCCGATTTTTTTTATTTTCGTAATCTGCCAGAAATTTTGAAAATTTAGAGAAAATATTTGCGTCACAGGCAAGCACGAATGTAGACCAAATTTTTCGATTAATTTGTGATGAAAAAAATATCTAAAGTGGCTTCTATTTCTATTTCGATTTTTTGGGAAACAGACTTTCGGAAAAATTCGAAAGACACAACTCAGTACATGTGTAGCACAGTTCTTTTCAGTCATTGGAATCCGCTTTTCCGAAAACTGCGGGGCTGGAACATTTTTTCGGTTTTTGAAATATCTCCAGAACCACAAAAAATTAAGAAAACTTTCATTTTGTAAAATTTTTCGAGAACTGTATGTAACAAAAGAAGAATTCCAATGATACAAAACAGCACAAACCTAGCACAATTCAGCACAACAAAAATTTTCCCGAAAGTCCAAAAGTGCTGGGCCAACTTCACACAGTGTTGTTAAGTATGCTGATTTTCCTACAATTTACTAATTTTTCTTATTTTGTCCATATGCGGGAAAACCTGCTGATTTTTTCTGTAAATTTGACCGGCACAATTACTTCACCATGGTATAAAACAATTTATGTAGGAAAAAGTGTTACGCCAACTTTTTTTTCATTTTCGTAATTTGCCGGAAAATCTGACTAATTTTCGTGGAAATATTTACGGCTCAAGACAGCACAAATGTAGCACAATTCAGCAAAACAAAAAAAATTTCGAAAATCCTGGGATAGATGTAACACCAGAATTCACCAAGGAAATCCCAGGACTGCCCAATTCACCAAGAGAGAAGTAGAAAAAACTTAAATATCAAACTTGAATGTCTAGTTTAACGTTGTTGTTGTTGTTTTGAGTATTTTATGTTCCTTCGTATTTTGCTGATTAGGCTTTGTCACCAGTACTTATACAGAGGTCAAGAATAAATGAAAAAATAAATTAACGACATTTTCAATTGCACCATCAAAGTCACAAGAACTCAGATCAGGTTAAAAGTGAGGCTGGGAAACAACAAAATACCTCAACTGAAATTGCTGCCACGAAATTGTGCTGTTCACAAGAAGGTATCAAAAACCCAAGAAAAAATTCTTGAGAATTACACTAATTTCGATTTTCACATATCCTGGGCCCATAACATAACTAAATCGCCAGACAAATAGACACCAACAATTCAATTTTGAGAATGTCCAAAAGAGGACCTTAAAATCTACACTTTATGCTGAACACAGATTATAGAGTATAAAGATTTGAAACGAAGGGACTACAGTGATGTGAGCGACTTCTGTAGTTTCAAAAGTAAACGGCTTATAGTTGAAATATTTTATTAGGGTCCATTTGGCAAAGATTATATAGAGATTATTAGTAGGCTGTTGTCAATTTTGAAGGAAATACTTGAATAAATATTTTTGCTGAATGACTGTATTTTCTCGTATACGCGTATTTTCCACTGAAATAACTCGAAATCTACGAAAGTAGCACCTAGCTCATTCTATAATCTTTGATCGTGTGTTTTTCTGTTATAAATTTTGTGTTAAAAATCTGGCCTGCATTTAAAATGCATGATGATTAATTGCAGAAATAATAGAAAGAATAATCCTGAATGTGCATTCTTTTCATTACCAAAGAAAATGGAAATGTAAGTTTTGAAACTCGTATCACGTAACTGTCTTGTTCATTGCTTTTTATATTCAGTGCTGTCAAATGGATAGAGTTTTTGGGGCAAAAATATATTGTTCTGGATAACGTATAAAGAACTCTTGCTGGGCTGACATACAGGTCTTGTTGTACACCTCTAATATTCTTCTTTTATTGTTGTTCAGACATTCTGCAATTAATATACAGTGGACTCTCGTTAAGTCGAACTTCTAGGGTCCAAAACCTGTTCGACTTATCTATTGTTCAGCTCACCAAACATTCGAGTTATTGAAGTGAGACTTCACTTCATTGAGAGAAAAACTCAGGTAAACACGAAATCATCATTAATGAGAAACGAGCGTCTGAGCACTAGAAACATGTCCCTAGAGGTTGAAAAATCGTATGATATTCATCACTTGTGGTGATTTGTTTGCGAACCGAATCATCATCGGTCTCATTCATTAGATCAAAAAGTTCCACTCATAGAGGCAATGGTGGTTAGAAGAACGACTTATAGAGGTGGAGGTTCTCTTGACAACTCTTCCAGCAGTTCGACTCACCTACTAGACCCTCTAGACTCATTGAGGTGAAAATGCACTGGGTAAGATATGTATGAATCGGGTCCAGAACAACTGTTCGATTTATCGAGAGTTCACTGTATGAATAAGTTCTTGAAATTGTTATAATGATTCTCTAATATGTGAACAAATTTTTGAAATGTTCTCAATTTTATAATTATTGCATTGTAGTTGATTTTACACAATCATTTCAAATAAAAATATAAAGAATCCAGAAGCGTATTTCATTTGATTGAAAACAATGTGTAGATGGAAAATATCATCCTGATCAAAAAGCGGAGCCCTGCTTTTGTTTTGTCGATCAGGATGTTTCTTTGAAAGCTCGACAAAGAATACTTAATTTAATGGAAATTTATGAGAAGTATAATTCGAATTTCGAGCCTATTAAAATAGTTTTCTGTACTGAATAATGTTTTCAGCGCCCCCCAGGTGTCAAAAGTAAGAAACTAGCCAAAAATCGTCGGATTTTAGTACCACAGATATAAGGGTTTCCTATCTTTCTAACTCTATAATCTTTGATGCTGAATAGAGTTGTTAAATCACTAGCAGGATCTTAAACGGGTTTATCAGAATGTACTTACTTGAAGCCCACGAAGGTATTTGCCTCTCGTTCGTAAAACGTTCATCATCCGAATCGTAACAATCAAAGCATGGTAAAGGCGGTGTAGGTTGTTGCAGATATATTGGAATTTTCTCAGCAGCATTCTTTTGCACGTCCCCCTCCATCCTTTTCTTTGGCTCTTTCTTCTCCTGCGAGATCATCTTCAGTGCTTCTTCCTCCTTTCGTTTCTCCTCTGCTCTTTGTTTGGCCAGCAGTCTTTTTCTGTTAAAAGAGAGTATAATCAAAAAGTGTCTTCTAGCTTTGCTCTACTATATTTACCTCTCGTTTTCTTCTTTCAGCAACCTCTGCTTCTCTTCCTTCTGCTGGAGGACCATTTTGTACCTTTCTTCTTTGATTCGTTGCATTTCCAATGCTTTCTCTTTCTCCTTCTCTAGAGCCTCTTTCTGTAATTGTTGTACTCGCTGAACTTTTTCCTCGTATTTTCTTTTCCTTTCTTCGGTCAAGGCCTGCTTTGTCTGTTCCTTTCTCTTTTGTTCCTTCTCCTTTTCTCGACGTTTGAGTTCTCTTTCTTTGAAATCGTGGCCAGACTGTGGTGTCAGTTTGTAGTTGGACATACTAGTGTTCATTGATGTTTTGTTGCCTATATATTTCCCTATTTTCGAGGCACTTGGAGGATTGGTTTTATATACACTTGTAGAAGTAGCACCAATGAAGCCTTTCGCTTTTTCCTTAACATTTCCTTTGTTTCCCTCCTGCAATTAAGGACAGATATCAACGTAAAATTCAGTAAGTCATGTTTTTCGAAAACCGAAAAAATGCGCCAGCACAGCACTTTTCGTTCGATTTTTTTTTAAAGTCTGTCTTGTTTCCCGAAAAATCGAGATTGAAAAATAAAGACAGTTTTTCTCCTCGCAAATGAATGGAAAATATTTGCTACATTTTTGCTGTCTTGTGCCGTGAATATTTTCTCGAAAAGTCTTCAGATTTCATGGCAAATTGAGAAAATGGAAAAAAATCAGTTCAGCACTTATCTTTGCGATGAAAATTGATTTATGTGATTGTATCCCCAGCTTGTACTGGTCAGCTTTCTAGAAAAATTTCTCCACATATGGAGAAAATAAGAAAAAGTAGTAAATTGTAGGAAAATTCGCATACCTGCTATCTTTGTGCTGCTTTTTGCCGTAGAAATTTGTTTTTTATTCCATACGGTTCTCAAGATATTTTACCAAACTTGTTAAACAAACTCGTGTTTCTTACAACACATTTTGTGAAATATTTTGAGAACCAAATGAAATAAAAGAAAAATTCCAAAGGCACAAAGCAGCACAAACCTAGCACAACAAAAAGTGATGGGCCCACTTCTCACACACTGTTTTCAGGTGCGGAGATTTTCCACAATCTACAATTTTTTCTCATTTTCTCCTTATTAGGGAAAACCTGTTGATTTTTTCTGAAAATCCGATCGGCACAAGTTGGCACACTTACGGAACAATCATGTTTACCAGTTTTTGTCAGAGAAAAAAAGAAAAGTGCTGTGTCGACTTTTTTTCATTTTCTTAATCTGCCAGAAAATTTTTAGAATTTCGGGAAAATATTTACGGCACGAGACAGCAGAAATTTTTCGATTCATTAATGATGAGAAAAAACGAAAGTGCTGGGCTTTTTTTTTTCAATTTCGATTTTTCGGGAAACTAGACAGAATTTCGTAAAAATTCAAAAGGCACAACTCAATACATGTGTAGCACAATTATTTTCAGTCTTTGGAATTAACTTTTCAGAAAACTGCTGGGCTGACACATTTTTTTCGTTTTTTGAAATATCTCCAGAACCACAATGAATAAAGAAAAAATTTCATTTTTTAAAATTTATCAAGAGCCCTTTGTAATAAAAGAAAAATTCCAACGGTACAAAGTAGCACAAACCTAGCAAAATTAGGTACAACCGGAATTTTCTCTAAAATACTAAAGTGCCGGGCCAACTTCACACACAGTGTTGCCAAGTAAGCTGAGTTTCCTACAATTTACTAATATCTCTTATTTTCTCATATGTGGAAAAATCTGTTGATTTTTTATGGAAATCTGAACGGCGCAAGTTGGCGCAATTGCGGCACAATGATATAAAACAATTTTTGTCGAAAAAAAAAGAAAAGTGCTATGCTGACTTTTTTTTATTTTCGAAATCTGACGAATTTTCGTGGAAATATTTACGCGGCACTATGTATTTCCACAAAAATTCTTCAGTTTTTCGGGAAATTACAAAAATGAAAAAAAAAGACAGCACAGCCCTTTTCTTTTTTTTTGACTAAAATTGATTTATATCATTGTGCCAACTTGTGCCGGTCAGATTTCCAGAAAAAATCAACAGGTTTTCCCGCATATAGAGAAAATAAGAAAAATTTATAAATTGTAGGAAAATCAGCATACTTGGCAACAGTGTGTGTGAACTTGGATTTTCGAGAAATTTTTTTGGTGTCCTAGGTTTGTGCTGCTTTGTGCCTTTGGAATTTTTCTTTTATTCCTCAAGATATTTCACATAATGTCTGGTAAGGATCACATGTTCGTTCAACACATTTTGTAAAATATCTTGAAAACCGTACAGAATAAAAAACAAATTTCAACGGCAAAAAGCAGCACAAACCTAGCACAATTCAGCACAACAAAAATTCTCTCGAAAATCTAGGTATGCAGATTTTCCCTCAATCTACCCATTTTTCTCATTTCTTCCATATTCTAGTAAACCTGTTGATTTTTTTCAGAAAATCTGACCGGTACAAGTTGGCACACTTACGTCACAATCATATTTAACAGTTTTTGTCAGAAAAAAAAAGAAAAGTGCAGTGCCGACTTTTTTAGCATTTTCGTAATCTGCCAGAAAATTTGAAGAATTTAGAGAGAATATTAGCGTCACAAGACAGCACAAATGTAGCACAAACTTTTCCTTTCATTTGTGAGGAAAAAAACGAAAGTGCTGGGCTATTTTTTTTTCAATTTCGATTTTTCGGGAAACTAGACAGACTTTCGGAAAAATTCGAATTGCACAACTAAGTACATGTGTAGCACAATTTTCAGGTTTCTGAAATATCTCCAGAACAACGTAGAATTTAGAAAAAAATTCAACGGCACAACAGAAAAAATTTCGAAATTCCGAAAGTGCTGTTCCATTTATTTATTAAAAATATGCACTGTGATGTCTGTTTTCTTTTTTTTGAGTTTGAAGTTATCTGAGCAACATATTATATTTGTAGGCCTCGTCCCCAGTTCTCAGGAACTGTTTTAAGATCATCGTAAATAATTAAAAGTTATCGATTAAAGTTTTAACGATATTAATACGATTATACTCACAATTTCCTTCAAAATCTTGCTAGTATTCATCTTCGGCGTATTCATCTTCTCGTTCTTCTGGAACTTCTCGAAAGCCTCCACCTTCTTCTTGACCGGGCTATTTTCGTAAGGGCTAAAAACGTGGTTATGATTCTGCTGTTTGACATTCTTCTTCGGACTGGCCACCGCTTGCTCCCCTATACTTTCGTCGTCAGTGATCAGATCATCGGGATCGTTCGAGTTTAATCCTTGAGGTTTTGACTTTTCGATAACGACAGTTTGGTTCATTATTGCCTTGCTTTTCTTGCTGTTGGAGTCTTCCTCAGCAGGAACGACAAATGTTGCGTCTGTCCTGTTATCCAAGTGGGAGACAGCATCTTCGTATTCTGTATGTGTGGATACGTTTTGGTTTGTTTGTTCGTTTGAAGCACTAGGGGGGTCTGTATCTCGCACTGCGTTGTCTTCAGCCCCTGAATCCGACCTAGATCTCTTGGGTCCAGTTTTTTCTTGTTCGGCTTCAGATTGCGATCTTTCTCTTTTTCCTTTTGTTTTCGTTCTCGTTGTTCTTGCAGGAGGTTCCTCGACTTCTGGGTCTTCCTTCGCTTCTGTGGCTTTCTTAGTTCTGGTCCTTGTGCTTCTGACCGGTGCAGCTTCCTCCTTTTTCTTGGTCCGAGTCCTGGTACTCCTGATCGGAGCCTCCTCAGAATTATCCTCGGAATCGCATAGATCGACAACGGGGACCTCAGGATTCTGCAATATAACATCTGATGTCCTCTCAATCTTCGATCGTGTTACTCTTTTTGTTGATTCCAAACTTTCGTTGCTTGAAACGGGTTCTTGCTTAACTTTTTTGGCGACTGGGGCTTTTTCTTTCTTGACTCGTCTTGCTTTTGGAGGGGGCATTTTGGGAGCTGGCATGTTCTCATTGTCTTCTCGCACAGATTGAACAGAGATGTCGCTAGATGAGGACAATTTTTCTCTTTTGACTTTACTTATATCTATCGTTGAATTTGTGTTATCCTTTTCGTTAGTCTTTCCGATGTTGGGACAACAATTTTCTTTGAGGGATCCGAAATGTTCTGAAAAATACAGGTTCTCAAAACAATTACATTTGTCCCTGAACAGAAAGTTTTTAAGAGGTCTTTTTGCAACCCCCATCAAAACTGTTATTATTTTTATAGGCCAGTCAAAATCGACATTATGCATATCTGATTTTCTGGTATGTTGTTAGGATTTATTAGAGCAATGTATACACAAATTTGCAAGTCTCAGAAAGTTGTGGAAAAATTTTTACACACCAAAAACCGAGAATTTTTGGACTTGTT
Source organism: Hippodamia convergens (assembly GCA_038502775.1). NCBI lineage: Eukaryota > Metazoa > Arthropoda > Insecta > Coleoptera > Coccinellidae > Hippodamia > Hippodamia convergens. Next base: position 92,162,370 of record CM076607.1, read on the forward strand.
TCAGATTATCCTCTATATCTACCAATCCATCGATTTTTCGACAAAAACTATATTATAAGGTTTTTAAGAGCATTAAATTTGTGACAAATTAAGGCCAACCAGAGCTCTGTAGGCCAATTCATTGCAGAATTACGGAACTTTGAAAATAGAGCTCCACTTGGGTTTAGTTTGTCACAAATTTAAGCTCTTGAAAATAGTATATAATAGTTTTTGTTGAAAAATGGATGGATCAGGAAATATAGAGCAGAATCTGAAACAAGTCCGAAATTTTCGTAGTTTTTGGTGTGTAAAATTTTTGTCCACAACTTTTTGAGAGGTGCAAACTTGGCTATACATAGCCCTAGTAGGTCCAAACAACATACTAAAAAATCAAAGATACATCATGTTTTTCCAATTAAGAGATTTTGTGTGTCGCTTTTGACTGGCCTATTTGAAGAAAAAACATGAACAAACATGTGTTTACCTGAATACAACATTCAACGTAATAGGAAAGTGCATTCTTACCTGTAAAGCTGGGAGTGCTGACAAATTTTTCAAGGGCTCCATAATTGTTTGTTTTCTCTGCTCTTATAAGCAGTTTACTAAATTTTTCAATAATTTTAAGTTCATCCTGAAAGTAAAATTTCATAAAATCAGTAAGAAAATTCATTATGAAATCCGAATTTCATATGAATGTTATTAGGAAATAAAAAACATCTGTTTTCGTAAAGAATTTGGCTGCTAAACTTGTTCGAGATAATATGGAAAGTCGTTTACAAAATCCTCGCATTTCTCAAGAGTTACTTTTCACTATGTCTCTTATTGTAGGTAAACCAGACCTATAACTGGACGAAAAATGAAAATATACTGCTGAAAAAGCAAAATACTTCAATTATCAAGTAAAATGAAGAAAGCCAGTGTTCCTTCAATGCTCTAAGTGGAAATGTTAAAAGTTGAGCAGATAATCAATTTCATTGTATCCTTTATCTGGTTCTCTTTCTTGTTGAATTTCTATTAGTTGTCTCCTTGAACCTTCTGTTTTTCTTCAACTCTCACATATGTATCTTCCTATGAAATTCTACTCAAAAAAAATAATTCAAATTTTTCATGATATCCCAAAGAAATATGTATATTGAAAAACAATAACTACTTGAGCTGGCGTAACAAAAACCGAAAAATGAACTGTTAAGCTCAATAATTTTTTTTGTTTACAAAATATCCCATTCTCACAGGCGGCATCGTTACCAGTTGTGTTCAAATTTCATGTTACCTTACTCCTCTTAACAGTTACTCACATCAATATCCTTTTGTATCGGACATAAATTAGTATTGAGAAATTCGAATCGTTCTTCGCATGCCGCTTCTAAAAATTCATCACAAGTTAATTCCTCCATATTCACTTATCACGATTCAACCATATAAATTTAAAATTCACTTGAACCAACTTCTGACTTCTAATGGCCGTTGGGGTGTCAGGCGGGTTATCCCAATTAAACCGCCATAGAATCCCATTAAATGGATTTGAATTTTTAGCACAGAATCGAGGATGACAATCTGTTACTCTATGATCTGTCAAAATAAATTTCACCAAAACGTGCGTGAACCACACAAGAGTGCGTTGGTGGCCTCGTCTTTTTATTTAAAGATGTATGTATTATTATTTTTTCATCTTAACACTGTGTGGAAGAAACAAGAAACCCCTTCAAATTAGAAGTTCATGACCATAGACTATGTAGACAATTGACAACTATATCTATGACTAAAACAACATATTAGTTGTCAGAAGTGTCATCTGACAGCTGTCCTACCTAACCTAACTTAACCTACTTCTACAATAAACTAATCTGAATACTTGCACTTTGCAAGTAATATTCTGTTTATACTGAATTTCCAAAAAAATCAATGAATGAATTGATGAAAACCTCACTATGTTTCCTATTCATTTTCATTCGAAATACAATAAGTTATGGGGAATATGAAATAGATCAGGATGTATGTTTTAAGAAAGACGATATTTCTAACGATTGCTCTCTAATACACAACAAGAATAGGTATGTTTTGCACAATGGAACTTTTGTATTTCCAACAATATACTCAAGTTCACAGGTTGTAGGTATATCTTTTATGATGTCAATCCTTCAGAGGGATTCAACTTGAGAAGAGATGTGTATAGGAGATTCGCAGTACTGGCAAGACATCTCGCAGAATCTAACAACCCTAAATTGAAAAATTTCAAGCTTGTTTTACCACCGTGGTCTCATTTGTACCACTGGACATATTCGGATGAAGCACAATTAATTCCATGGGGATATTATTTCGATCTACCGAGCCTGAAAGCTTTTGCTCCAGTTGTTGAAATGTATGAATTTTTTCAAGGTAGGGCAAACCAAGCTACTCTAGTATTTACACGAGTTTTTTTATCTTTATCCTTCTTTGTAATGTTAAAATTCTTGGCAAATTAGATAACACCTTTTTGTAGAGCAACAAAAACCTGGTAAAGTTATAACTGTTATTGATGAAGTTTATGTGATGAAAAATTGGGATGAAATGATGAGATCAGGTAACTTTGTCACTAAGTGGGAAATTGACGAATGCGAGAATGAAGAGCCAATTTCATATTTCTACTATACGAACATAACCTCGAAAAATGTAAAATGTTTGAAATTTCATGGACCAGCAACTCTTTTGACTGAAATACTCGCAAAATCTTCAGCACAGTGAGTAGACTCAATTTACAATAAATTGAAAGCAACTTCATGTCCACTACACAACTTTGAGCATGATATAACTCCATACTAGCCTGCCAAATGAGAAATGAGTGCGAAAAAATGTTAACAACATAAATATAGAGATTTCAATACATGCCTTTTCTCTAAAAGATCGATCTCATTTTGCCTAAGTTTGTCAGCAGTTACGATACCTGAGACGTCCATTTCAAAGCTTAGTATCACTAACAGCAATAACCTTTTTTGGGAAAATCTTTTGAGATCAATTACTAAAAGTGCATCCTGAAAACTTGGCTTTTTTCTTGGCTAGGATCTATTTAACCTCCAATTCAGAGTACCTACTGTATGAAACTGTTGGATTATGTCTTAAAAAAAGGTCAATTTGTCTTGCCTTTGATACCTGTCTCCCAAACTTTCTCACTTCTCTGGAACATCCTCTCATCAGAATTCCACAACAAACTGAAATCTCCCGAATGGCTTTAAGTACTAACCTCTATGGTGGCTGAGGGGCACTGATGAGTCCTAATAAGGACGAAACCCATCTGCCTCTGTATTGCTTCGATGACAGCAAACTGGGAATCCACTAGTCCAATCTTTACTTAGGTTCTCATGATTTGAGTGTTACATTTTTCCAGAATTAACAGTCTGTCCATAATATGGCATGGAAGATACAGTAACAATGCCCACAAGAACTGGATATTGACCAGTTAATACCTTGAAACATTAAAAGGAACTGCCATTCATTGGGTACAATTTTTCTAGAACTACACTTTGTTACTTATTAAAAGAACAATAAACTTAACAGTACTGTGTTCAAAATGACTGGAAAGACATAGTAACAAAGCTTAGAGAGAACTACTTTTCATTGGATACAATTTTTCTAGAACTATACTTTTTGCTCGTGCTGAAGTGGCTTTGCATCCAACTTTTGGCGATTCCCTTTATTGGAGCGCTAGAAGAAGCTTGAGGTACAACAAAGAAATTAGAGATGTAGCTAACAGTTTCAGAGAAAGATATTTATCTTCTACAGATGAAGCTGACAATATTCACATAGCCGACAGATGGGAAGATGAAAAGGTACTTCATTCCTAATTTAAACATTTTTAAACTCATTCTTATACAATTTTCATTCGAATATACAGGGTTATTCACGAATATGGCTCTATAGAATATTTTCAGGAAAGACACAGGATTCAGGATTGAAATTCTAAAGGTGCGATTCAATTAAGAAGATGATTTCTCGTATATTTTTTTAATGTTCTAGGACTTCCGGTTTTTCCGGAAGTGACATAAACTTTCGTTTTTCAAGTGGGAAGACCCCTTTTTTATTGAAAAAATAGACTCTTTATTGAATTATGAGTCTTTTTGATTCCAAAAGTTTGAATTATCCCAAGAAAATTCTCTTTAAATGAGGAAATACGAAAAAAAATCTCAAAATTAAACTCTGTTGAAATACTGACAACTTTTTTGAGAATCTTCGAGAAGAAAGGCTGATACATCTTTTTCGATAGCGTGATTTTCAGAATATGATACAGGAGGTCACAAATTCTTTGTCAAAGTTAGAAGTGACGAAACATCAAAAATGGTTTTTTTTTTTAAATTGGAACCTCATTTTTTCGAAGCTTTGTCGAAAATAATAGAAGCATACGTCCAAGACTTTAATCCCAAAATGAGGAAAAACGCTTTCGTCTTCAATTTTCAATCTCATTCCGAATGTGTTTTTTTACTGGAAAATAATTAGCGATAGCGGTCGAGTGAATTTTTTGGAAATCTCTGTTATCGAGAAACTATTTTCTATAGTGCAGACGAGTGAAGTTCTTGATTTATCATCTGTAATGCGAGAGCAACAATTGGTTTAAAGTTCTCAATGTGAGTATTAGTGAAGACAACGTGAAAAATTCTCAGGAATGCAAAAAATATAATATGTAATAATTTTTAATGCTTTTCAAAGAATAATTAACAGAACATGTAACAATTTCATTACTGAAAATTCAAATTTCCCTACCATGACAAAAAAGAAATTCTCCAGAATTAAGAATTTGCGGAAATTATTTTAAGCATTAAAAAATAAAGAAAAACTGAACTCGTCTTAACTATAAAAAACATTTTCACGATATCAGAGATTTCCAAAAATTTCACTTGACCGCTAATTATTTTCCAGTAAAAAAACAGATTCGGAATGAGATTGAAAATTGAAGACAAAATCGTTTATCCTGAATATCTCGAAAACTATTCATTTTGGGATAAAAGTCTTGGACGTATTAGTGTTGGGTAGTACACGTTTAAAAATTGAGTTTGTAAGAGGATCCTCACTTTTGTACTTAAGCGGTACAAAGTACCACTTCCAATGAGGCGAGGCATTCCGGGCGTTAATGACGACGCAATAGGCAGTCGAGACAAAATTTGTTCTACTACATACTGTATCACTGTGTCGCTAGCAACTGGACCGATGCAAAAGGGGGATAACGTCGTGACGTTAGATGTTAAGCCTCGTTCTCAGAGCTTCGTCGTGTCGCTGGCGACGATCCCCACTCCTTCCTTGTTTCATGAGATCGTAGCAGAAATCCAACGTGTAGTTGAAATATTTCAACTACAAACGGGGCGTGTCGCGACAGATTTTGACAACCAGAAATGAAAAGGTAGGGGCCAGGGGAAGTTTTGTTTACATGCTCTGATTGGCTGAACAACTGTCGCCAGCGACACGACGAAGCTCTGAGAACAGGGCTTTAGAGTTGAAGCGCTACAAACTCCCTGTATATTCGGTCGGTTAGAGCGGTCAAAGGAGCAACCTCTAGAAAAAACAACCCTAATTTTGTTATAAGGAATAACAAAAGGAAAGATGGAAGTACCTTCTATCAACATGAAAGCTGAAAGCAATTAACTATAGGGTCACTGTATTTTTATTACTTCAGTTGGGGCGTTCGTCAAAATACATCTGATTATCAGATCGCTCGAATTGCGTTCCTATCCGGCCCAGATACGGCTTCACAAGCGAATTGAGTTACATGATGGTCGAGGTCGAGACACAGCTTAATAAACACACAGCTAGGAAACTCCGTGTGGTGGGGGTAGTTAACGCAGATTCTCGCGCATCCCCCACTTTTGGGGTAAAACCTATCAATACAGTGGTGCCGATCGGGATGACAATGCCTCCGAATTCATGAACTCATAGGCGTAGTCAACTATTTTATGTTGTGTTGACTGGTGACCTCTGATGCATTGAAACATATATTTTTCTTCACATTTCAAGAATTTTATTTTTTCGCACTGAAATCTCTGGAAATTCTTATACTTTCGATGGCAAGTTGTTTTCGCGAAAATTTCATTCGAACTGCAATTTAAAAAATTTTTTTCGAGATTCCAATGAAAATATTAATGACAATTATTTCATTTCAATGAATTTTCAAAAAAGGAGGGTGAATTTAACTTTCAATTCGGGAAAGAAGATTTATATAGGCTTTCAAAAGCACTAAAACTGCCTCATATTCACAACTCCCTCTTCATTGAAGAAGACTTCTGTGTACCATTCCAGGTTGATGACAGTGAAGTTTCAAGCGTTTTAGAGACCAGAAATATGTGAAAAACAAATTAATTATTTTATACAATATGTAGTATTATTTTAAAATTTTATTAATAAAAATGATTAATAATGATAATTGTGTCTGTAAATTCATGAAGTACGCTCCTGTCAGTCTCCCTAAAAATAGATAGATAGATAGATAACAGTACTTTATTGCGGAGCAAATGGCCATCGACCTTGGGTCCTTCAGCCTTGTCATTTAACAACATTATTTTTACATTTTAATTATTACAAAAAAAAAAACTAATAATTTTGTTTTAAATTCTAAATAAATTATATAGAGTCTGTCTTGGGTGTTTTCTTGAGGAACTGCGGTTTAATTCATCTTGATAGAGGGCTAATACATCTTCTTGTCTTCTGAGTTTCTCTACGAATCTGTTCAATAGGGTATTTAGTCTTGTTCTTATTGGCTCAATGTTGGTGCTTGAGTAGAGTAAGTCGTTTGGCGGATTGTACAGTACATTATTTGGGTGTCTCATTCTTGTGATGGTTCTTAGTGCTTTTGTTTCTGCTACTTCGATGTTTCTCACTGCAGGTCTTTTACAATTGTTGAATATTGGATGTGCATATTCTATTAGTGGGTGACAAATTGTTTTGTAAATTTTTGCTGCTGTGATAGTGCTGATACCTTGCTTCCTATAAGTAAGTTTGCTGAAGTGTTTTGCTCTAGAAATAGCCTTCTTTTTCAGGTTCTTAGTGTGCAGATTAAAGTTCAATTTGTTATCGATTTGAACTCCCAAGTATTTTATTGAAGCTGCTGGTTGGATAGTTTTGCCTTCGAGTTGTAGAGTAGGTGACGTTGTTGAAATTCTATGGTCAAATATAATAAACTGCGATTTCTCAATATTTATTTTCATTCTCCATTTTTTGAACCAATTCTGTATGTATTCCAGTAGATCTTGCAGTTTCTTTACGCACTTAGCCACTGTTTTTGCATGTGAAATCAGAATTGTATCGTCTGCAAACTGTAGAATGTATAGATCATTGGAGGTTTCTAATATTATGTCATGACAAAATATGTTGAAGAGCAGAGTTGACAGTGGGGATCCTTGTGGTGTTCCTTGTTCAGGACAAAAATAGTCAGAAGTGCTTGTGCCGACTTTTACCTCCAATTTTCTGTTTTCTAAGAATTGCTTACACAACTTGATCAGATCGGTGGGGACTCCTAGCTTGTACAGTTTATACAACAATGCTTTGTGCCATATGCTGTCGAATGCCTTTTCGATGTATAAACTTATAGCTGAAGTTTTGTATGATTTTAGAGTTGCATTTTGGGCATTTGATACCAGGATGGTGAGTGGGTGAATTGTTGATCTTTCTTTTCTGAAACCAAACTGAAAGTTTGGAATGTGTTGTTCTATATGGGGTGTCAGCATTGTTTTTATTACTTTTTCGTATAATTTTCCCAGCACAGGTAGTAGTGTGATGGGCCTGTAGTTTCCTACTCGTTGCTTGTTTGAGTTGGACTTCGGGATGTTAATGATCTGTCCTGTTTTCCATATTTCTGGAAAAATACCTTCATTGATGCAGAATTCAAAAATGTTGATGATGTGTAGGTGAATTTTTTCGTCTAGTCTTTTCAGTATAATCCATGGTATGTTGTCTTTTCCTGGGGAGCTGTTTTTACTATTGTGCAGCTGTTGGTAGTAATCTGCATGCTCTAATGCTGTTCTTTCTCTAGGGTGGATTTGGTTGCTGAAATACTTCTTGTACCATTCGTCGATCATAGTCTTCGCATTTTTATCATAATTGTCATCTTCACCGAACTTATACCTTCTTACATAGTGTTCTGCAAATAGTTGTGCTTTTTCCTGATCTGTTATATACTCCTTGTTGTTTTCTATTAGGTTAGGGATATTCGGAAATTGTTTGTACTTCGATAATTTTTTAACTTCATTATAAAAATTTTTACCTTTCAACTCATTTATTTTGTTACAAGCTGCAATCCAATTGTTTTCTCTGTACTGTTGTATCATGCGTTGTATGTTTTTATTGTAGTTATTTAGTTCTTTTTTGAAATGGGGGTTTGGGTTTTTGCAATATTCTCTATAAATTTTTCTTTTATGTTTAATGAGTTTGATAATGTAAGGTGGTAGTTCATGTAGAAATATATGTCTTTTCTTAACTGGTGTATGTTTTCTTATGGTTTCCGACAGTTTTCTATTGAAATCTTCAATATATTGCTCGCTAAATGGGGTATTCTCATTATTTTCTATGAACAACTCTAACTCCTTGTTAATTTTAAGAATGTTCGAAAGTTTGTAATTATATGTTATTTTTTCTGTTTGTTCATGTGGCTCGAGTTGCATATCGATATCTACCACCATACCAAGGTGATCTGGTGCTAAGTCAGGAATTAATTCTACTTTCACGATATTTGATTTGATATTCTCCGTGTACAACAGTAAATCGGGTGTGCTGTCTTGATTATTGCTCATGATGAATGTTGGTCCCGTTTCAGCCTTGGAAAACTTGCTATTTTTCACAAATTCATTGATTTGGTCGAGTTTTTTTTTTGTCGTTGCATTGAAATCACCAATTATGATTGAGTACTTGTACAGTGATGCTTTGGTAAAAACTGTTTCCTCTAATGTGCTGTTTGGATGAAAGTATACCAGGAAAATATGAAGTTTTTCATTTTGGAATGGAGTTGTAAAATGTGTTACCTCGTTCATTTGGTTTCTAATTGCTGGTGGGTTGTCTCTTCTGGCGTGCAAAGATGGGTGGCACTGTATTATGCTTCCTCCTCTTATGTTCTGTATTTTATGACCTATTTTTGTGAAGGTAGTCCAGTCATTATAATTAACGTTGTGTGTTTCATCTATTTTGGACTCTACAAATAATGAGCAAGAAATATTGTTTTGTTCTATGAAGTTGTTGATAAGGTGTTTTCTCGGCATATAGCTGTTAATATTGTTGTAGAGGATCCTAATTGTCGATTTGAATTTGTCTGCTACCATTGTTGTTTACTGGTTCAGTGGGTGAAGGTTCTTCGGGATCATCCATGTCAAACATTAAGATGTAGAAACGATTTCCAGAAAAAACAATTGTTGTGTCGATGTTATATTGATTAATGAATCTTCTTTTCAGTTTTGCGATCAATTCATTTCTGTCCTTGTTTTTAGGGTTGTTCAATTTCCTGCAATATGTATTTATAATGTCATCATGAACTGAGATGGGAGCATGGATTCTGTTGGTTTTCTTGGACAATTCTTCAATTTCCCTTGTTTTTTTATTAAGTGGTTTGATGTTAGTGTTGGGGATGCCTTCAATGGGTTTCTTCGGATGTTTTGGGCATTTGGTAGACCAGGCTAAATGATCTTCGGCTCCGCATGCTAAGCATTTTGGCTTGTTATTACTTTTGCAGTTTGTCATTCTGTGTGAACCTTGACATTTGGAGCATTTTGGTGTTTCTGTACAATTATCTGTTGTGTGGTTAAATTGGAAGCATTTTCCACAGGGTATAGGGGTTGGTTCTGGAGGGTGACTCGGGTAGACTAAATAGTGGCGGTTCAAATAGAAAAGTCCATTATTCAGCAGACTTTCGAATGCTTCCATTTCGCCGGTAATAATTCTGATGTACTTTGTAGGTTTGTTGAAAGTTTTTGATATAATCCTTCTGCAATATCTATGTTTTATATTTGTCTGAGTTAGGTGTTGGCTTATGTCTTCTTCTTTAATATTTGTTTCCACCGATGCTATTACCACAGAGTAAGTTTGTTGCGGCTCTTTTCTTTCCTTGGGTGTTCTCTGATTTAATGTTTCTTTATATTTAATTATTTTCCCTTCTTCTATGAGTTCTTTCAGACCTTTCTCAATCGTTGATTTTTCACTATTCGATTTTAAGATGAAGCCTAATTTAGTTTTCAGAATGACATCTCTGGAGTTTGGGAATTTGGTGTTCCATATTTTTGCCATTTGAATTCTGTCCACGTCGGTATTTTGGGTGTTTATGTAGAATAAGTTTTTATATTCCATATTTCTTATTTCATTCATTTTAGCTGAATAATTTTTGTTGAAATTTTTTGTTGAGTTATTTTGTTGTTTTGAATTCCTGCTTATCTGTTGTTGGCCATTATCTGCTATGATGTCAGATGTTGATTGTTTTTCTGTTGTCTTATCTACATCCATTTTTTGAGGTTCATTTTGTTTTCTAATTAATTGTGGCTCTTTGAATAAAATTTCTGGGGATTTACTTTCATTTTTCTTTTTTAAGGTAGTAGTATTTCTGGCTCCTTTTTTTTACGTTTTTTGGTGGTGGTGTTGGTGAAATTGTTTTCCTCCTCTTCCGAGATGTACGATGAGGAGCCGCTGATCTGGGACATTTCTGCCCTATAGAAGGACTCGAAATCTGCGGCGTTGATATTTGGCTGGGTAGAAATTTTGTTCAGAAATTATTCGTTTCGGAAATAATTTGGTCGTTATCGACTTTCGGCGTGAAATTGTTCGGAGAATGCACATGTGTTCACCATGAATGATCAACACGGACCCCCTAAAAATATTTTTAATCCTACCCTGACTTTTACCCCCGAATGGCTTCTTCAAGGTCACACCCGACTGCTTACTCCGAACGGCTGAGTTTCATAGCTGTGTGTTTATTAAGCTGTGGTCGAGATCTCCGTATACCTGGGTTGATCTCGCGTCTTTCGGTTCTCCTCGATCACCCCACCATTCGAAATGAGGTGATACAGTTTTTCAAAGTGAGCCGCTCTTACATTTCTGCGTCGTGTCCGGGACACATGAACCGCCTCTTACAAGAGTTACTCAACACTAGGACGTATGCTCCTATTATTTTTTGACGAAGATTTCGAAAATGCTCCGAAAAAATGTGTTTCCAATTTGAAAAAAACGATTTTTTGATGTTTCGCCACTTCTAACTTTGACAAAGAATTTGTGACCTCCTGTATCATATTCTGAAAATCACGCTATCGGAAAAGAAGCATCAGCCTTTCTTCTCGGAGATTCTCAAAAATGAAAATTTTCTAATGAAAAAAACCTCGAAGTTGTCTGTATTTCAACAGAGTTCAATTTTCAGATTTTTTTTTCGTAATTCCTCATTTAAAGAGAATTTTCTCGGGAAAATACAAACTTTTGGAATAAAAAACTCAGAATTCAATGGAGAATCTGTTTATGCAATAAAAAATGGGTCTTTCCATTTGAAAAACGAAAGTTAAAGTCACTTCCGGAAAAACCGGAAGTCCTAGAACCTTCAAAAAATATACTAGAAGTCGTCTTCTTACTTGAAGCTCACCTGTAGAATTTCAATCCTGAATCTTGCGTGTTTCCTGAAGATATTCTAAACAGCCATATTCGTGAATAACCCTGTACAGTAGCACTAACCGTATGTTGTTTTAAAGGTAAAATTGAGATGATCATTTTAATGGTTTTCTTCTATAGGTTATAAAGCTCCATATTTTTTATTACAATTATCGAAAATCTTAAGAAAAAATTAGGGAAGCGGGTTTTTAGGCATTAGGAGTCAATTTTTTGGGATTGTGGTGGGATTTCCAAGAAAATGAAAACAAAAGACAAAAGGCTTTCCTGGTTAGGTAAGGGTTTATAGTTTTGACAACTGTCAAATCATTTTGCGTTTTACTGAACCAAGTCAGTGCGCAACAATAATTCAGACTGGACATGCGCACATATGAGTCCGAATATTGGTTTGGAATGTTCATTGAAATTCATGCCTTATATTTCTCCTTCATATCTGAAATAAATAACTCATGGTCTTGATGAAGTTTGTAGATAGTTTATATTTTTCAACTTTCAACTTAATATTATCATTTACATCATACATCTATATAATCTCAGTTTGAAAATGGAATAAAACCCGAAATAGATATCAGAATTACAGGTCTGACATTCATGGTTTTTCCACAAACGCGTTAAGGTTGGGAGTAATTCTCCTACAAAATAGTAGAAAACTTTCGCATACAAAAATGTTCTACTATTTCGATCAAATAAATTATCGTTTTTAGCCTAGAAGAAATGCTACTGGAGGACCATATTTAGGAGTTCATTTGAGAAGAAGAGATTTCTTGTTTGGCCGTCCAGACCAATTGCCCACTTTAGAATTTGTTGCTAAACAAATTTCAGGTCATCTTCAAAAACTAGGTTTATCAGTTGTATTCCTAGCAACTGATGCCCCCCCATCAGGTGAGTTGAAAATGTATGATAGTAGTAGTGAAAAGACAGGTAGGGTAAAAACATAGAATTTGGAATATATTTTATGGGTACAAATATGACAGCCACACAGAAAAACCACATACCCAAAAAACATCTAGCTTGTTTTTGGATTGGACATTTGGCGCCCTTTTTAGATCCAACTTCTTTCAGATGTGGAAATCGTAAAAGACAATCTACCAAAAACCATCAAACTAGTAAAATTTACACCAGACTCGAGATTTCTAGAACATTATAAAGACGGAGGTACTGCCATTATAGACCAAATACTCTGTGCTCATGCAAGGTATTTCCTGGGTACAGCAGAAAGTACATTCACCTTTAGAATATTTGAGGAGAGAGAGATATTGGGCTTTCCTGCAGAGACTACTTTCAACGTACTATGTGCCAATGAAAATAACTGTAAGAAACCTACAGTTTGGAAAATTGTGTACTGATTTTTTTTATTTATGTATAACACATTCGGCTTCTAGTCACGAGAAATATTTTCCTAAATGTGAACGATTGTTCCTTTTTTTACTTCAGTGTTCATGACAATAAGAATTGGATATATGTTTTTAATAAAAACTATTATAGTGCCATTAATTTTGTTTCTCTACTCCTTTTATAGAAAGTGGCGGAATTCGTACATTTCATTTGGAAATCGTTGATTCGAGTACTATGCCTCGTACTTGTGCAGTGCCCGGTTGTAAAAGCAACTATAAATCTAATAATGAGAAAAAAAAAGGTCGGTATTTAGATTTCCGAATGATTCCACGAGGAGAAGAAAATGACTTGACGCAATTCATAGAGAAAGTAGTTTTGAAATCCACAAAGACAGTGTAGTTTGTATAAAACATTTTGTAGATTCCCATATTATGAAAAATAACTCTTATCTAACCGTCTAAAATTCAGTTATAAATATACCGCGAAAAATTCCTTAATAAACTGATGATGCATTTCGTTCAATTTTTCCAAATCATCCGAGTTACATGACGTCTTCAATTACTCCCAAAAGAACTGATCCTGAGGAACGGAGACAAAAATTAGTTGTCCATTATGACAATTTTTACGCCGATTGGGACAAACAAGATCAGATCGATTCATTTTCAGACTTTTGTTGTCATTTCAAAGGCAAGGCAATCTCCCACTTCTTTTCCAACGTTAAAGAAAATGACTCTGTTCAATAATTCCAGAATATAACGTTTTTGAAATGTTTATTTATGACATATTTCCAGCGTACGTGATATGTTTATCACGACAAATTTTCACTGTCAGCAGCCTTCTGAAATTATCTTGAGCAAATTTTCCCAAATTTTGAGTAATATCTTCCTTAATAATTATTCTATAATGGTTAATGAATCTCAGGAACTGCTCTTTCCGACAGGAAATTACTAACTTTTAACCGTTAGTTATCAGAATTGTTTTCATTTGTTCAGAGTTTATTTTTAGTTTTATATAACCTTTTTTAGGATTGAATTCATAGTTTTCTTTCATTCAGAGCTTATTCTTGTTGAATTTCTGTTTTATAGGATTTATTTTGAGTTTAAAGATCAGCTGTCAGAATGTAATCGTTTTCGATAGCGAAATAATACATTTTTTCCTCTTTTGATGTTCATTTACCTATTTTATTCACTTCAGAAAGTAGAATAATTTCCATTCTGATTGTAATCTTGTGGAACTCATTACAAAGCTTCTTTCTCGTGGTGAGTTCTGGATTATTTGCGATAAAAATATTAAGAAATTATTCGCAGATAAACGAAATGCTGTTTTGTTTTCCTCCCTATAGTTCTTATTTCATTGTGAATTGAAATAAATTCGAAAACAGTGCGAATTGCAGAAGAAATCCGTATAATATCTATATCTACTCGTGCTACTTGTCACCCCGATAGTAACAACGGCAACGTCTAACCTTCCGGCATGTTAGATTTAGTAGGCCGTGGCTTAGTGAATCCCAAGTAATTGCTTCAGGCGTTCTTTGGCACAATTCTAGTAGATGCTGGTTGTTTTATGCCAGCATTGAAGAGACGAATAAGTAGTTTGGTTGATCCACTTCTCCTCGATTGATGGTTGTTTAAACATTAAACCCTTCTGTGATCGTGGTTCAACAAGATTCTACCATTTGTTGATGATACCAGTGAGAATCTGTCGTTTTAGCAGCAAGTTTCGATCGAAAAAAAATGCGTTCAACATAAAAATATAGTTTATTTTTTGTCACTTAATTATTGAAATTCTTAAAATATTCTACAAATAATGAGCATCATATTTCTTTCACTCCCTACATCGTCACATAGGTGGGGGTAGTCATAACGCCGCAATTGTTATTTTTGGCAGACATCAGAACGTAGCCGTCATTTCCCCAGTAATTTGACCAACTGTTCTTGATCAACCAATAATCTTGCCCGGCGATGGTGCCGTAACCTACAGCCAGAACAGCGTGATCCAATTGATCAACCTTATTTCCACTGAAACAAAAAATTTGAATGAATATACTACATACTGTAATATGTTACTTCCGAAGAAGTACGAGCAAGGAACACCAATGTCACTAATATACAATTACAGATACAGTAATGTATGGATAATCCGAACAGAAAGTTTGCAAGACCCGTTCGGTTTATCGAATCATTCGGATTACAGAAAAAATTATATCTACAGAGAAATTGACTCGTGTCGGGCTATCGGTTATAAAAACCATGTACACGTGCATCTTCAATATCAGAAAATTCTCCACTACTCATTGTTTTCCCAGAGTTAGTGACATCCTTCTTTTTTTATGTCCGATATTGTCGAGTTCTCAACGCCAAACTTTTCTATCAGAGACGTAAATGAAGATCCAGCCCAAATTGCTCGTAAAATTTAAGCCTTCTTCTATAGGGTTAGAGAAACATGCTTTCGTTGACAATCCATGATTCAGAGTGAATATGCACTCAGATATGTACAGTAATGTATGGATAATCCGAACGGCCCCAATTGGTAAAATGATATGCATAATCCTAACAGCTTGAACTCTGCAATCCGTACGCCCACAATTTTATTCTTTTGCGAGACGTAAGTACATATACAGTAATGTATGGATAATCCGAACAGAAAGTTGACAAGACCCGATCGGTTTATCAAATCATTCGGATTACAGAAATCATATTGAATGATATGCATAATCGAAATGCGTTCGGATTATAGATTCATTTCTAGAGAGAAATTGGCACATGTTAGGCTC
This sequence comes from Hippodamia convergens, assembly GCA_038502775.1. Taxonomy (NCBI): domain Eukaryota; kingdom Metazoa; phylum Arthropoda; class Insecta; order Coleoptera; family Coccinellidae; genus Hippodamia; species Hippodamia convergens. Next base: position 92,178,037 of record CM076607.1, read on the forward strand.
TGTGTTGTAAAAACCATGTATAGTGTTCTTGTGGAACACTGAGGATTCGATTGGAGCAAAACGTATTATCTCAAATGTTTTGTTTTAATGGGTGCCCGAAAAGATATTCGACGTCACTTTGAAGTGAATATAACGTTTTGATATACTGGAAATTTCAAAAAACGCTTTTTTTGAATTCCAACTTTGAGATGTTCAATCATCGACTCCGAACTTCTTCGGATTTTCTTCAGTTTAGAGGGAACATCGAAACGTCTTGCGAATTTGGAGTAGACGATAGATCATCCGTTCTTTGGGTTTATCGGATTGGGTGCGAGCGAGCCAATAGATTCTAAATTTGATTAAATACACGCTACGAAAAACCTGAAATGCAACCTTTAAGATTGAGGCATTGCTTTGGCCAAGGAATGAGGAATTTTCTTTACCAGCTTGGATCGTAGTAAATTCCATTAGAGTAAAAGCTGAATGTTTTGTGGCTTGCATCGATGGCCACGCTGATGGGACCGTGCTTGAAGATGGCAACTTTCAGAGCGTTCTCGTCGCCCGAAGTAACGTTCACGTATCCAGTGATCGGAGCCACTTTGTCCACCTTGTCAGCATGGCAGTATCCATCCTGCAAAAAAAAGAAAATAGACAAAATTATAATACACTGCGTAAAAAAATTAACGCACATTATGGAAATCTCAAATTTATTCTACAACTGAAGGTGTTTTCAATGATAATTATTTTTATCAGAATTATGCATGCATATGTTATCCACTTCCAACGTTTTTCTTCAATACAGATGTTTTTTCCCAGCAGGAATAAAAAAAGATGATATCAGATTTTGAATGTATTGGCTCCATTCTAAAATCAGTTGTTCTCGATCAATTCTAGTGATCAATAGTTTTTCTTTCGTTTGATTTTCTACACTCGATCGCTATGCAAAGCGAAACATGCAATTTGACAAAAGAGGAATATGCCCAAGCGGTAGTTTTGCGAGAAGAAGTGTGGACATACACAGGAATTGCAGAAAGGTTTGGAGTTTCCCATCCAAGTCCAGAATGTTGCAGCGATTCAGGGAGACAGGTATGAATGTACGAAAACCAGGACAGGGTAGACCACGGGTAACAACTGTCATTCAAGAACGTTACTTGAGAGTTTCTTCGTTGAGACAACGGTTTGCAACCGCTCGCCTCCTTCAACATCAGATTGAGCAAACTCATGGGGTGCAAATTAGCACTCAGACAATAAGAAATCGCCTCAGAGAATATAATTTAAGGCCTCGTATCGCGGCAAGAGGCCCAGCTCTTACCCCAGCCCATCGAAGGGCGCGTTTGGATTTTGCGAGAGAGCATATCCATTGGGAAGAGGCCGATTGGGAAAGAGTTCTCTTCACAGATGAGTCTAGATTCTTCCACTTCCATTGTGATCCCTTGTATACAGACGTCCACATGAAATATGCTCAGTGCAATCTCCTGAATACAACTGATTTCGAGGGAGGATCCATTATGGTATGGGGTGGAAAATCTTTGACTGCTCGCACAGACCTAGTGGTTCTTGATAATGGAGCTATGAATGCTGATAAGTATATACGGAACTTTCTTGAAGAGCATGTAGTGCCATTTGCCCCATACATTGGTGAAAATTTCATTTTTATGGACGATAATGCCAGACCCCCTTCGTGGGCGCATCGTTCAGGAGTACCTTGAAGAGGTTGAAGTCTCTCGAATGGAATGGCCAGTAACAAGTCCAGATCTCAATCCGATTGAGCAGGTTTGGGACAACCTCAATAGAAGGCTGATAAGTTCAGAAAATCATCCAGCTACTCTTAATGACTTAGGAATCCAACTCGGAGAAATCTGGGAGGGATTAGATCAGAACATTTAAGGATCACTCATTTTGAGTATGAACCGTCGATGCCGAGTTGTAATTAACGCAAGTGGTGGAAATACCAAGTTTTAAATCACTTATCAGCATTTCAGTATTTTGAAAATTGTTCATTTTTCTTTTTTCACATAAGATTCGGTGAAATCCTGAATTTTTCTTCCATTTAATGTGTCTTGTTTCATTCAAAACCTTCCCGAGAGAACATAAAAAATAAGTTATAAAGTCAATGTAGAGTTAACTTTCATTAAAATTGAGATTTTCAGAATGTGTGTTAATTTTTTTGGGCAGTGTATTTCGACCAAGATATAGAGTTTGTGAAATAAGGACTTGTGAAAATGAAGTGTGTAGAGTTAGCAGCTTGGCTCTACTTGAGTTCTGATAACTTTTTGACAATGTTAGAAATTTGGCAATATTTAACATGAAAATGTTTTTGGTTGGATTCTCATGTCAGATTGCTGTAAAGATTTTTTTCCAATAATTCTGAAGCCTATTCCTACTGGTTCTCTTCATTAAAATTGAGATTTTCAGAATGTGCGTTAATTTTTTTGCGCAGTGTATTAGGACAAAACGAGATAAGGAAAAAAAAAATAAAATAAAATCATTTCAACTTGCTACGCGTTACGCAATTGTTGTGACATCGTGCATTGGACTCAGGGTGAGATGTGATTTCCGAACGAACAAAGACTCGGCTCATTTCTGTATCGGACTCCTTATTTTGGCTTAGGCGTGTTTAAGATCCATCGCACCATATATCGGGAGTTTCGGGAGTGAAATTGAGGCTTTTTTGGTAAATCGTTGCCAATTAATACTAAGGACATTTCAGATTATGTCCGATCATTATCAGTTTTTCCGTCGTTATGAAACAAACAGAAATTCAATATACTACTGCTAGTCTATGAGCTGCGCTCCCAACAAATTACGCCTTCTTCGGACGAAGAGCTAGACAGTGGTGTCGATTTGAAGGGGATCGGTTTCATATTATTTAACACGCCGACAAAATTAATGAGAAAAATTTACGTACCTGACCAAGGTATGGACCATATGCATCTTCTGTTGGTATTCCACCATGTTTCATCATCCACTGGTAAGCGCGGAAATCTTCTCCTCCATCACAGCCATTATTTCCATAGCTGTAATGATTTAATGTTATTTTGTATTGATTTGATATTGAATCATAAAAAATAACCCTTTCAACTAATATAATAATTTCGTTTATTTACACTTTCATTGACAGTGCTTGAATCAAAGGATATTGTAGATCCGTTTCTGAGATACAGGGTGTTGAAATTCTAGAAAAGAATCGGTTGTTCCCTTATTACTTTGGTGTTGAGTGATATTTTGTTGTCATTTTTGAATAGTTCAGTTTTCGTGTGAAACTGCTTTGAATAATGCCGCTTTCGTTTGGCACTCCGATCCAGTGGCGGAGGTACAACCCTGACTATTACTGTTTTTGGAAAAATTGCTTCATATTCGAATTCCCCATACTATTTAAAAAAACAATAATTCTTGTGTTTTTTTCTTCAGATTCTGGTATTTTGTGATGATCGGACTTGTGAAATGTATTTTCAATCTTAACGAAAGCGAAATTTCTCAGAAATTTAAATTTATCATATTCAATTGTTTATCTCTGAATTATGCATTTTTCATTGAAAAAATTTAAAACATATTCATAAAGTAGCTAACCCGGCAGACTTCGTACTGCCTCAATCGAAAAATAAAAATTAGTATGGTATAATACCTTAAAATGGACATTAAATTGTCCTGTACAATTAGTCCAGTCAATGAGGGCGAAAATTAGGCATTAAATCGGAATTCTATCAAGATGCTTCGATTTTAATAAAATTTTGGATATAAGTTATACTTGTCTCCTACTCCTACCCAATGCCGATTTATGCTTATTATTTTTAAGGGGTGGACATAACCCCTTTATCCAAAATTAAAAGAATTTTGTTCTAACGGAAATCAAAGTGAATTTTGGGCCTCAGTAGGGTTTTATGAAGTTTAATGAAGGTCTTCATATACTTCAAGACCGCATAAACCACCCGCTTTCAGAATGAAATGTGTAAAAATAGGTCTTTATTAATACAATTAATTAATTTCAATCAATTTCATAACAGTATTTTGGATCAATGTTAGTTTTAGTTATTTTTCATTTTTCAACCCCTGAAAGCAACCCCCATCTGTTCAAAATAATAAAATGCAAATATCATTTGAACATTTTATTTATTCATCACTTTATTCACGTGAAATTAATACTTTTTGTGTCAAAATATTAATCTGATTCTGAGTGGCTATCGCCACTGTCAATTATTTCTTCATCTTTGCCAAAGATTGGACAACTGTTTTGCACATTCCCCACATGTAGCGTTACAAGACTCAGTTTTCTTTCTGCAGGTGCATGACGCATTGCATCCTTTTTTGCAGTGACAAAAAATCATTTTGAACAATTTTTGTGGTGCAGGTGTTTTTTGCATTTTTGTAGGCTGCAAATATCTATTGGTACTATTCCAACCGCAATCAACTGAATTGAGAGCTTCATTACCAAGCCAAATTTAAAGTTGATGATTTTAGGTAAGCGTTTATTTCATCGGTAGCCGTCGATTTTGGAATTACCGGTAATGGTTGTCGGAAGTCACCAGGCAAAAGAATCAATGGGCCCCCAAAACATCCGTTTAGGCAACTCAAAATACACAGTAATTGTTTACATATATAACAGTAGAATGGAGATTTGTTCAAAACATTTCGTCATAAAATTTTCCGTAGTGGACTCAGATGGGTTAATATTATTAGAAAATATAATTCACCGAACTAATATAAATATAATAATTTCACGAAAACGCTATTAACCGTAGCGACACCTACCAAACAGTTCATCCAATCTTGAGTTATAAATGGTGTGACCAACAAAATGGCCGACTTAGTTTTATATATTAAGATTCCGAAATGTCTTTTAACACCAGAAATCACGAGATATTTTCTTCTTGAATCCGTCAACTTCCTTCTCATGTGACGTTCAATCAAGTTTTTAGACGACTGAGGGGAAACTAGTTCTCAAAAAAAAAACGCTCGTGATACTGGACGTCCAAGATCTGTAAGTACCCCGGAACTTGAAGAGCAACTTTTAAAAATTCAGACTGAAAATCCCGGTACAACAATCTTTAAACTAATATCTGCAATAATACTTACCCCCAGGAACAGTCTACAAGAGCCTGTTGAGAAAGCCTGACCAACTTTCCTCCATTTTTCAAGAAATATGCACCTTCGATCGCTCCAACTGTGCCAAAAGACCAGCAAGATCCACACACCGATTGATCTGTTGAAAAAAGAAGATTAGTTGCTTTATAACCTTTCTATGAAGGTCATAGAAATGAGTGCATGATTTTAAATTGACAGAAATTGAGCTCTGTGATTTTCGGATGATCATAGATAACTGAGATATCAGATACAGCTGTGATCTGTGAAAATAATAAAATCGCGAACACATACCTTTTACTGGTGTAACTGCTCCATATATCCTCCAATCGAATGATTCGGGCAATTTTATAGACCCCAAATTCTTGTAGGGGAAAGGTTTTCCACCGTTGTATCCAGCGCTATATTGTTTTCCACGCAGCGCCTTGAGTTCCAAGTCAGTTTTATCGGACAGGTGGTTTATTCCAAGGGAGAAACCTATGAATAATTCAGTTTACAGTGGAGAACTCAAAATTTTGAGAAGATCCTTCATTTGAATTGTTCTACACGATATTTTCATATAGAAATTCAATATCATGAAACAAAAAGCATAATTTCGATGACAGTTCTAAAGAACGGATTACTCTATGACGAAAGCTACCCGCAAATAATCGCGTTCCGCTACTATCAGAATCATAGACATTTAGAATGGACTTTATTCATGAGGAATATAGAATATAATATAATCATATACCTATTAAACCCTATACTGCTAACGTGAAAATAAAATTGATGCAATCTAGTAGTCATGTCCGTTGACCCATAGAACAATCTGCGCATGCGCTAACTCAGAATTTGACAAATAGAGAAAAAGTGAGGTTACGTTTTTTACATGTATAAAATATATTTGACAAGTGAATATAACTATTTGGAAATATTTGAGGTTAAGCTTTCGCGCATGCGCAGTGCATAGCTGGGGACAATTGTACCACGTGATCGCTGCTTCAAATGAATGCAGGTAAACGGGCCGATGCTAGCGGTATAGAAGTTTATACGTATATGAATATAATATTATATTATGCTTCTCATCCTCTAGATCAATAAATGTAGTATACCCAATTCTGTAAGAAGTGATCACATATTCAAAGTAAGAAAAAGAAATTGCTTGAATTTCTATGATTGTATCCCGCTCTATGGTGCAACCCTTCGCACCCACGCTCTATGGAATGCTGGTTCATTATTCCTTTTTGTGCAGAAGTGATACGTTGTGTGTATACTGTGTGTAACAGCAAAAAAGTGTTCATACAACATGGGACGAACAAAAAAACATTATTCAACAAGTTCGAGTACAAGCTCTTCCGAAGATGAAGATGCTCGATAATAAAATTAGAACGAGAAATAAAGAAGCTGAAGAAAAAAAGGAGTCGTCATCGCCGTTATAGAAGCCCCTCACAGTCCACGTGGTCACCAGATGTTTCACCACCTCGGCCTCAAGGCCGAGAGGAAAATACGAGGGATGGCTTGTCTCGAAGTAAGTTGAAATTAACGGTCTGAGAATTCCCAGAAAGGAATCTCTCTAACCCCAACGAAAATTATTTTTGTAGCAGTAACTTGATACGTCCCGAAGGGACGATATCATAGCCTTTGAGGTTGAGTTACTTTTAATTTAGCATGTGATGTATTTCTAAAAGGAATGATATCCCCTGATTAAACAACAATAGATTATTGTTGATTTATCACAACTCTATACTTTTCTGAGAGGAATGCACCTGCACTTGTGAGAGGATATGAATAAAGCAACAAAAGCTGTATCATGGATTCACTCAAACGATACTTTTCTGAAAATGATGGGTGCAGTTCCTGATCAGAATGTTGAATGATGCTTTAATAATTATATTTCTTGTTATACAGATCAACAGCTGAACGATATTGAATATATCATGGTACCTGAGGAGGCAGGTGAGCTAAATCCAGACCAGCTCGATGCCAGCATTCTGGGAATCTTGGGGTATGAACAAATACTCCAAAAGAAGACATCACCCAAAAATCCACCAGACGATTGCCCGTCAATGGGGAGATATCCTCAAATTAGGTTTGCCAGATAATAGGGTGACTGAAATGGTGGACAAATACCCTCCTATTGAAAACTGTCCTTGGGTCGAAGCTCCAAAGTTGAATCCGGAGGTGGAGATAGTCGTCAATGAGCAGGCGAAGAAGCGCGATTTGAGGGTCCAAAAAACCCAGAATCGGGTTGGAGCGGCTATAACAGTCATAGCTCAGGCTCTGAATGAAGCCATTGAAGCTAAAAACCCCGAGACTGCTCTCGTTGAACGCCTGAGTGATGCTGGCAAGCTTCTAGCAGCTGTTCACTTTGACGAGTCCTCACTACGTAGAGGTTTAATCCAGCCAGGCATTAACGAGAAATTAAAGGAGACTCTCGACCAAACGGGAGTTGACGGTTTTCTCTATGGCAACAACCTTGGCGATAAGATCAAGGAGACAAAAGCCCTCGAAAAAACCTCAGAGAATTTAAAAATAGGAAAGAAACTACCAACAACAAGAGAACGCAGGCCTTCAAACTCCAAGAGTCTGCCTCATGTTGTGTCAACTCTTGCAAGAGGCAGACGACCAGAGCTTCGGAAGAAGAGGAACCAACCAAGCAGGGGCAACCGCCGCTATCTTGTACCCAACCGGAAACAGCAATCCACGTGGAGAAAGCACTGAAGGTAAATTACCAAGCCGGTCGCTTAAAATTCTTCGTTGAGAATTGGAAGTCGTTTACCAACGACTCATCAATTTTATCTTGGTTGGAAGGGTATAAAATTCCATTTGTAGAAACACCGAGGCAATTTCGTATCCCTAAAGAGCCTGTTTGGTCTGAAAAAGAGAGGGGGCAGATAGAGAGTCATATGACCCCACTGCTAACAAAAGGTGTTATAACTACATGCTCTCCTACGAAGGGACAATTTATCTCGGGAATATTCATAATACCAAAATCAAATGGGTCCACTAGGTTGATCCTGAATTTGAAAGCCTTGAATAAATTCATTTCAACCAGGCACTTTAAGTTAGAGGACCATAAGGTCGTTACCAAACTTATATTCCCAAATTGTTTTCTGGCAACAGTCGATCTAACAGGCGCATATCATATGATATCTGTCCATAAGGAACATCAAAAATATTTGCGATTTACTTTCAATGGAATTCTTTATCAATACGATCTATTATCGGTTTTATATTTGGAGGACTTCTTACTGATAGGAGAGACTAAGGAGAAATGTTCTGTTAATGTCAGAGATACTACTGCCTTCCTGCAAAATATTGGGTTTATCATTAATTGGGAAAAGAGCCAGTTGACCCCATCCCGAGAAGCGCAATACCTAGATCTGATTTATAATTCAGAAAGCATGACGGTTAGACTCCCTCACGATGAGAAGAATAGGATTGTTAGCTTGATGGATAAAATCAAAATTGGGAGTCAATGCAAAATAAGGGACTTTGCCAAAATAGTTGGGGTGCTAGTATCTGCTTGCCCTGCCATCAAGTATAGCTGGCTTTACACGAAGACTATGGCTTTTGGCACTGAAAGCATCCCGTCAGTCGTATGACGATGTTATAACAATTCCACATTCAATTGAAGCGGATATAATTTGGTGGAAGACTCATGTTTCATCTTCGAATAGTCTCAGACCGCCCATTTTCTCCTTGGAAATCTTCAGCGATGCGTCACGAAGTGGATGAGGGGTGTGTTGCAATGGCTCAAAAACCCATGGTTTTTGGAATAGTGTAGAGAGATTGCAACATATCAACTATCTGGAACTTCTAGCTTCATTTTTTGGGCTGAAATGCTTCGCGAAACATTTAAATAACGCCAATGTATTATTGCGAACTGACAATACAACTGCTATTGCATATATAAACCGAATGGGGGGAGCGCAATAAAGGCATTTAAATAAGCTCACTAGTGTCATTTGGCAGTGGTGCGAAAATAAAAATATTTCACTGCAGGCATCTTATATTTCGTCTGCCGATAACGAAGAAGCAGATGAGAAGTGACGTCGTATAGTACCAGATACTGAATACGAATTAGCAAACCATGCGTTCAAAACGATCCAAGATAGATTAATGAATCCTGAAAAAGATCTTTTTGCCTCTAGAAATAATAGGAAATGCTTGCATTTTGTATCTTGGATTTTAGACCCAGATGCCGTAACAATCGATGCTTTTACGATCTCTTGGACAAACCTAAAATTTTATGCCTTTCCACCTTTCTGTTTAATCCCAAGAGTGCTACAAAAGATTATCGTAGAAAGAGCAGAGGGAATCGTAGTGGTGCCAGAGTGGCCTACGCAACCTTGGTACCCTCTATTCAACTCCCTTCTAATGAAGAGACCTATCAGTTTCGATCCTTACCCCGAACTACTCACCTCGATTGATAAAAAACCGCATCCTCTTCACAGGAAACTTACCCTGGTTGCAGGGTTATTATCAGGGAAGGTTTAAAAAAGAACAGCTACCCTGAGGAAGCAATTGAGACGGCCATATCATCCTTATCAAAATCTACAATTAACCAGTACTATCATGGACTGGTGGAACTGGTGTAAGTCACATCAAATACCCTACCTAACAAATTCTATCAGCGAGGTTCTGAAATTTTTGAGCGATCAGTTCTCCAAGGGTGCCTCTTACAGTGTACTCAACACGATTAGATCGGCCCTTGCGCTCTTGATCTCACCAGAGGTAGGATCCGATTTCCGGGTGAGACGTTTCCTGAAAGGAGTTTACCGGCTGAGACCTTCCTTGCCAAAGTATAACACTACCTGGAATCCTTCCGTTGTGCTTGACCATTTAGCTCAGTGTTTCCCAAATGAAGAGATAACTCTTCAATCCCTAACGCTAAAATTAGCTACCTTGCTGGCACTCATTACAGCGCATCGTATGCAGACACTGGCAGCTATTGAGGTGGAAAATATAGAAATAGCAGACCACGATATAAGCATAAAGATACCTGCCAGGATTAAAACCTCAGGTTCCAGAAGAGTCCAACCAACGCTTCTGATCTCATTCTTTGAGGAAAGACCCAGCATTTGCCCAGGCAGGACACTCAAATGTTACATGGACAGAACGAGGCCACTTAGGGGTGCTACAAACAAATGATTTATTTCGTTCAAGAAACCGCATGCACCAGTTTCGAGCCAAACATTAAGTAGATGGATAAAATCCGAACTACAGAATAGCGGCCTCGATACAAGGATATTCACTGCCCACAGCACTAGACATGCGAGCACCTCAGCGGCATCCCGAAAAGGAATATCCCTGGACCTTATAAGGAAAACAGTTGGATGGACATCAACATCACACACTTTCAACAGAGTCTATAATAGGCCTGTTTGCTCGACTGACTTTCTAGCAAGAGCTGTTCTAAGCCTGTAGCTCAAGTTTCTCCTTGCTAAAAATTAAAACAGTTTTTTACCTTTGCATATTAAATTTCTATTGTGACTGGACAGGTATTGTCAACATACCTGCTTGTACTTATTTGATGGAACCTTCTTGTTTTTGCTGATTCATGTTGTAATAAAGGCTCTAAACATCTACATTTATTGATCTATAGGACGAGACGCATAATATAATTAAAAGATTAAACGAACTTACCCTAAGTGAAGTTTGATCTTAATTATATGTAGCGTCTCGTCCGAATAGATCAAATCCTCCCACCCTAACCCAAGCATCAATTGATGCAGAATTACAACATGAGTATGTACCTAGAATATAAGATACGATTATATTCTAAGGATAAACACATTAGCTTTAAAAATAATGAACCAGCATTCCATAGAGCGTGGGTGCGAAGGGTTGCACCATAGAGCGGGATACAATCATAGAAATTCAAGCAATTTCTTTTTCTTACTTTGAATATGTGATCACTTCTTACAGAATTGGGTATACTACATTTATTGATCTAGAGGACGAGACGCTACATATAATTAAGACTTCACTTAAGGTAAGTTGGTATAATCTTTTAATTCTTTATTCCAGAGGAAGTTCATCCTGCACGATGAAAATGAATAACAAAACATGTAGATCAATAATCAGTTGATGCAATTTCATGATTCATGATTATGATTACATTTTTATTAAATACTCACCTCTAGATTGCCTATTCACCGAATGGATGTACCTAACGTTCTGTCTGAAGATATCCTTACGCAGGACGTGCTCTTTGTCGCTCTCGTAATTCTTCCCATGCTTCGTTTTGAATTTATCGAATTCGAAATCTACGTGGGAGTCAGTGGCGGGATGTATGAACTCCTTCATTGGATTGAACGTGTAAATGTGTTTGTCACCGGGACCAGGGAACGAGCTGCAAGTCAAATCTGGGGAAGAGAAATTTTATCTATTTTTTTTATATTCGTTATGACGACAATCGGAAATCAGATCACTGAAGAGCATTTTCAGATTCATAGAAGAATAGAACACTGATAAAAAATGTAGAACCTTGAAGTCATAGAAAACGAAATTATTGACAGCTTCTCGAAATTGGTAAAAGGGAATGGCGCAATTCATTTTCTATATCCATAGAAATTCCTATATGCATAGAGAATGGACTGCCCCCTATCTGTGAAAAAGCTTTGGTATGAAAATCTGAGACACAGCAAAAGATGATATACTCGTATCACTGCCAAAAACATAGAGAATTCTTCTTTTTCTAAAGATAAACTTCTATCTGTTGTATGTACTGTAGTATTCCCTATGAATCTGTTCAACCCACAGTACATTGAAAGATTAATCTTTTATGCTTTCTATTCGAACTCACTAGAATCAATTGCGAAAGTTTCTGGTGGTACACTGTCGTCATTGAAATTGCTGTAAGTCAAATAATAGTGATCGTAGTGACTTCCAAGAAGCGAATTGTATCCTTTCATCTCATACCTGAAAAAAATGGTTTCGGATAAAAAAAGTTTTCGAATTTCACAAGAAGTTTTATATGTCTACTTTGGACCTCAATTTTTTTTTAATTTGGAAATTTCGGAAGATATTATACTGCATAAATGATTTTTTAACCACACAAACTCAAACAAGTTGCAGAATGGGATCCTATTCTAACACGAATGCGAAATTACTGAAACTAGAGCGACGAAGGAACAAGAGTATTCGAATGGCATTCTGCATAGAGTATTAGACGATATTTTTTCTATTCCAGTTAAGTTTTGGGAAATACTCTCGAAATCCAATGAAAATGTCAGATTATACATCCTAGTGACTTTTGTTTTGTCGGTTGGTGTGACTGTTGCGAAAATTGACAGATTACGGAATTTGAATTGAAGTGCGTCAAAAATGGATAGGATCGGAAGTCAGTGTGGACAACCACAAAACGAAAAATATAACTGAAATCAATGCTGTAACGAGTTCATAACAGCACTGCTTCAGTACTGAAACAAACTCATTACGATACAGAAATAGAGAAAAATAGTTATATTTTTCATTATATCGCCACCACAGACGACCATTCAATGATTTCTGCGCAGTTATACAGGGTGTCCGGGGAATAACTGAACATACTCTTACCAGAGATAGAGTTGGACTAGGTGATTACTGATTGACTATGAAAAATTAATTTCTGGATTTCCCTAGAAAGCTTCAGCTACGGGTGATTTTCCAACTTCATGGAAATACTTAGACCATCAAAAAATCCAAACCTATTGATGGATGTTATTGAAACTTGGGAGGTTATTGGCACATGCTAAGGTCGAGTCAGAAAGATATCAATTATTTCATTATTCCAGGGCCGGATTCATTAATCTTCATTTGAAGTGTTCAGGGTGGAACAAACAGTTTTTATTTCGAATTACAAATAATTGATTCGCTTTTTAGAAAGAAGCTAAATTATGCTTCAATTTGTGATATCGCTCAAAGTTGTCACATCAAAAATTATTTTTTTATGAATTTTTGAATTTGGATAAACTTCGAACAATTGAATTAATTTACCTGAACAGGACTTTGGTCACCCCAGACGAGCATCTCACTGCGATGGAGTAAATGAAGGTATATTTCGAAAAAAAATTGGTGAAGTGTATAGGGTATACATAATCATATTTCAAAATTATTCGTATGTATACCGGGTATTCGACAACAAAGATATAGACCAAAGTGACACTTCTTCCATTGTAAAAACCTCTAACTGAATTAGTAAATCGAGGAGTATCTGCAGATTTCAACCCGCTAGATTATTTTTTATGGGAAAAATTGAAGGATATGGTATATTCTGAAGAAATCCAGTCAAGAGAACAGCTGATGAACAGAATTATCAACTGTTGCGATATTTTAAGAAATAATGGCGATATGATTCGCAAGGCTGCATCCAATTTGAACATTCGGCAAGAGAAATTTATACAAGTTAATGGTTTTATGGCGGTATTCTGCTTTCATCAGTAAGCAAATCTGTAACTTTTCATAAGATTACAGGAAAATTACGATTCTCGTCGCTTTCTATGAATCTGTAGCTTACAGGAAACATATCGAAATGTTATGTTGAATGGTTTGTTTTCATCAGAGAATATAACATACTTTCTACACCCAACTACTTTTCTGTTTTCTTTTTGCACTTCGGTCGTAAATTTCTTTTTCTTGTTAAAACACAAACTGAACTTAAATATATCCAATAATCAAATCCTACGGTCCAATTTTACAGAGAAATAAATTCTATTCTATGATCTTAATACGAAGTAGTTCAAAATTGACACTTCTAATACGACAGTTACAGAAAAACTTCCAGAATTTCATTATTTACGAATCTGTAAGTCGGCCACATAGATACAGATCAATCGTACGCTACATTTTGTTTTTCTCTGTAAGTAAGCTACAAATCTGTAGCTTAATTACAGAGAAAAACAAAATACCGCCAAAGTGACGTTTCGATCCTTAAACCTAACTTCAAATTTAAGGATGGAATTATAACCTAAAATAATTTGTCTAACTGACTGAACATTTGTTGTTCTCTATGAAATTATAGCAAAAAATTTGAAATTTCACCTAGCATGAACTTGTCAAAATGACAGTAAAGCTATAGGTTAAGGAAATGACAACTATCATCTGTATCCGGCCAGCCAATGAAAAGGCTTTATTGAACTAGGGTGAAGTTAAACAACATGAAAAACTGAAATATCACTAGATAGAACTATTAAAGGGTCCCAACATAGATAATAAAATATTGTTCTACATTCTAAGGTCCCTTACTTAAGAATTCCATTTGAGTGACAGTCGTGCAACTGTCAATATTTAAGGGATCCTTAACTTTAAGGAACGATGGTGCAAACGGATCTTAGGTACTCTTTACTGTATTTTAGTTTCTTTCATTTGTTATTGTTTCGTTATGAACGGTGCTTATTAAAGCTCTGAACTTTTTTGAAAATTTTCTACTAATACTTCCGCAATTTATATTCAAACATGAGATTGTCACTTCTCTTCATGGTGAAAAATTCAATTTTTCGAAATTCATTGAAATTCAAAAATTCATAAAAAAATAATTGTTGATGTGACAACTTTAAGCGATATCACAAATTGAAGCATAATTCAGCTTCTTTCTAAAAAGCGAATCAATTATTGTTTTACCCTGAACACTTCAAATGAAGATCAATGAGTCCGGCCCTGGAATAATGAAATAATTGATATCTTTCTGACTCGACCGAGCATGTGCCAATAACCTCCTAAGTTTCAATAATATCCATCAATAAGTTTGGATTTTATGATGGTCTGAGTATTTCCATGAAGTTGGAAAATCACCCTGTATTTTTCTAGGGAAATCCAGAAATAAATTTTTTATAGTCGATCAGTAATCACCTAGTCCAACTCTATCTCTGGTAAGAGTATGTACAGTTATTCCCCGGACACCCTGTAAGCGTTTGAGTGATACATTTCGACCAAATGAATTTACAAAATTTTTATCAAGAATAGTATATTCTAAAACAAGTTTCAGAATGGGCTCCTATTCCAACACAAATGCGAAATTCGGAAGAATGCGTGTTGGAATTGCCTTCTGCAATGAGTATTAGACGATATTTTCAAGTTTTGTGAAATACCTACTCTCGAAATTCAAATAAAAATGCATCCTAGTAACTTTTGTATTGTATCTTGGCAGTTGGTGTGACTTACGAAATTTGACAGATTACGGAATTTGAAATGATTTGATTTGAAAATTGATAAGATCGGAGGTCAGTACCGACAACCACAAAACGAGAAAAATAACTGAAAACAATGCTGTAATGAGTTCATTACAGCACTACTTTCAAAACTGTAATGAACTCCTTACGATACTGAAATAGAGAAAAATGTTGTTTTTTCAGTACCCTGAAATATTGCTTTATATGAATCAACCAAATTAACTCTCTTCTTAGAAAGGACAAGCAATCGTCCTTTCATGTTAACGACATTTATACGTTTCGAATGAATAAAATTAAATATATCTTTGATTGCTCACTTCTTCGGAACAGCTACAGATTCTTTGCCATCTGGATCTGACCTGTAGGTCAGCCACATTGTGTATTTATTCACTTTGTCTCCGATCGTTGTTTCCAAAATCCATTTTTCGACTTGGACTCCATCAACAATTTCTTTTCCTGTAAAACGAGAATTTTTTCCTAAGCGATCACTCCACCTGATTTAATCAACTTCTTTATTCAAGGAAACAAATAACGTGTTCATGCTAGGAATATACAGGGTGTCTCATTATTAGACCGACGAACGTCTAGTGGATGTTCTAGACGTTATTTGAGACGCTTTCGACCAAAATCATATAGTACAAACATGGGCGCCCGCAGAATTTTCTCTCAGGGGGGGCAAAAAAAAATCGTCGAAAAACAATAAGGCGCTTGCGACATCAGAATTCCATTTCTTTCTCTTTCGTTTTTTATATTCAAGCATGAGCGCCCGCAGAATTTTTTGAAAATGATTTAGTTTTCCACCTCAACATTTTTTTAACATCAACAATATAAGGCGATATGTATAAGATAAGACGGTAACTGTTTTCTAAACAAATCACAATCCATGAAAGAATATTAACATAGAAATGAAATATAAATAATACGAAAGGAATGAAATAAAATGTATGATTGCTAATAACTACAGATACATCAACCAGTAATAACGAAATAAAAACAAATATACATATACGCTCGATAAAATGATATTCATAAAAACCATACATGAATAATAATAAAATATAAAATATAAATTAAATGAAACAAACCATAAATTCAAAACTAGAAACTCAGAGATCATTCGAAATAACACAAAATAAATATATTTTCAAAATGAATTAATTATAAAAAAAAATAAAAAAGACATAACACAAACAAAAATAATAATTCTGAAAATAAAATACCGGAATCGTAATACCACGCATATTTTATTCTGAACTAAAAACCAGCCTTCTGTTTTCTGTTAGTCTCAAGAAATTCAATAGGAAGTTAATTCCTATATTTTTCTTAGATTGTTTCTTTATCAGTACACGAGGAACGAGTCTGCATTGATGTATAAAGGTTTATTTTTTGGGTGTCTTATAGCGATCGTCATCGGCATTCGATCTCCTTTGGAAAAATTTTAGAATATCCATATTTTCCAAATAGTCTAAGATCCCAGGGCCGCCAGACGTTACTTATTTTTGAAGTAAAGAATTTTACAATATAGCTAGTCTTATATGTGTTCAATAGTGTGTGCATACTCGCTAGCTTGGCTGGGCGGCCCGTTCACAGGTAGAAGGTAGAAAAAGTTGACAAAAACATACCGAACTTTTCTTAAATTCGAAGAACTGATTTTTATATATGTGGTGCAGAATATTATGAAAAATAAATATTTCATATTGCCAGACAGTTTCCGTGGGCCGTTACTCCTCCCAGACGCTTTAAATTTCAATAAAAAAAATCTCAGTTAGAAACATTGTTGCGAAATTGCCAGATTCAGCCCTTTTGTTAAATTCGAAGCACTGATTTGTATATATGTCACGCATATTGTTATGAACCAATGAATATTTCATATTGCCAGACCGTTTCCGTGAGCCGTAATTCCTATCAGACGCTCTAAATTTCAATTGAAAAAAAAAGAACTTTTCTTACATTCGAAGTATTCAATTCTGAATATGATCTTTGGGGGATTATTTTATTACCTTTTGTGGAAAGCCAGAGCAATCCCACAGGCCAAACATTCTGCCAGACACAATCAAAATTTTATTAGGTCCCTAGAAACTATTAATTCTTTTGCCTACAAAGTGTATGTTTCAAACATCACATTCATGGAAATGACTATTATTATAATTATAACAGAAATCAAAAAATATAATCTTTCTCATTAGTATCTTAATCTTAATCTTCATTTACAGCTTCATTCGATGGTTAACTCGTACCTGGCGTTTTACAATAATTTTATTGATAGAGGTTTCGTAACTATGGGTTCTGTTCAAATTTCCTTAAGTTGGTAGAATCTGCCTTGTAGGTCGTAATTGCTCCCATTCACTTTGTAGGCAAAAAAATTAATAGTTTCTAGGGACCTAATAAAAATCAAGATTGTGTATGGCAGAATATTTGGCCCTGGGGATTGGTCTGGCTTTCCACAAAAGATATTAAAATAATCCCCCAAGGATTATATTCCAAATTGAAGACTATATGTAGGAACAGTTCTTTTTTTAAGAAATTTAAAGCGTCTGGCAATATGAAATACTTATTTTTCATAATATTTTGCGTGACATATATAAAAATCAGTTCTCCGAATTTAAGAAGAGTTCGGTCTGTTTTTGTCCACCTTTTCTTCCTTCTACCTGTGAACGGGCCGCCTATCCAAGCTAGCGAGTATTCACACATTGTTGAACACATATGAGACTAGCTATACTGTAAAATTCCTTACTTCAAAAATAAAGTAACGTCTGGCGGCCCTGGGATCTTACTCTAAGAGGTAAATTCATCATCTTATAAAAATATATGAAATATATATAGAAACATAAGTAAAATGACTCTCAAGAAACAAGAAAAAAACAGTCTTCTGGGACTGCCGATATAAGTGAAATCTGAGCAACTTGTAAACTGTATCGTCGAACTATTTGGTTATCATTTTTGAAGTAATTTTGGTTTACAAAGGAGTGTTTATGATCAGGGATCAAGGAAGTTCAAATTGATCATTAATACTTCCTTACAAATCAAAAATTATTCGCAAATAATAATCTTATGGGTCGACGCTCCACGATACAATTCACGTGTTACTTTGTTTTCACTCATATCCGCAGACCCCAAAGGCTGCCACATTTCGAATTTTTTACAGTTCTTATCATTAATCTACAATTATAATAGTTGAAATTTCACATTGAGAGGCGCCGAACGAAAAAATCATCTACGTAAATAATCAAAGAAGTTACCCTCGATAACACAATTTGGAGTCAAAGACACTAAAAACGAAGAATACTCTCTGAATAGGATTGTTTCGAATTCGAATACATCTTTCTCTAGAATGAAAATACTAATGAAAGGATTCTGTATTTTCGCCTTCTCGGAAAAAAATATTCTGATTGGAGAATGGACAATAATTATTGAAACATGAGAGTAGTCTCACTAGTCGCATAAAGAATCCCTCATCAAAGAAGCCGTCTAAAAAAACTGGTCATAAAACGAACATCTGGTAGCGATTGAAGAGAATGTCGATTAGCATGGGGTAGTTTATGAATTTATTACTTCGTTTTAGGTAAACAAAAACATGAAATTCATCGTCTTCGAAAACTTTCCATGATTTATTTCACCCAAAAAAGGCTCAACACGCCTCAGAGAGTTATCAATTCGATAGAGGATCAAAATCTCAGGGGGGGCCACGGCCCCCTCTGGCCCCCCCCTGCGGGAGCCCATGAGTACAAAAATGCTTCGTTAAGGAGCTTGAACCCTCTAAAGATGACTTCCAGGCAACACTTTTTGTCACATATCTCCAAAACTGCGTCACCTAAAGTGTTGAAATTTCACACATTGGCCACTATCGAGAATACGCATCGAATGGTTTGAGTGAATTTTTTTCATCTCGATCATAAGCGTATCATTCTGGGGGGGCGAGGGGTATTTTTAGAGACAACTTTTTTGCCTTTCATTATTTTACAAGTTTTGAAGCAAATTCATAAACTTTGATATTTTTTCTTGAAAAAAGGTGCTCTTATTTGACATCGCCTAGTAGCACCGGTTTTGAGAAAAATTGATTTGGAATTTTCATTTCCTTCTCTACTCAATGTTCATTTTGTGAAGAATATCATAATGAAGTGAGTGAAATATGAATTTATTGTACTTGATTTCAATAATCTTATAGGAGCTTTGCCCCATAAAACAATCATAATAAGAAATCATTCAATTCATTCATTCTTTGAAAAACTACTGAGAGTTTTTCATACTTAACTAAATGATGAAGAAAGAAAATTGAGTAGAGAACGAAATGAAAATTCTAAATCAATTTTTCTCCAAACTGGTGCAACTAGGCGATGTCAAATAAGAGCACCTTTTTCCAAGAAAAAAATATCGAAGTTTATCAATTTGATTTAAAACTTATAAAATTATGAAAAGTAAAAATGTTATCACTAAAAATACCCCACGCCCCCCAGAATCATACGAATCATTCGATGCGTATAGTAGCCAATGTGTGAAATTTCAACACTTTAGGTGACGCCGCTTTGGAGATCTGTGACAAAAAATGTTGCGTTTGGTATATTTTGGCAATTCTCATAGAAATTTCAGATATCTCTAGACTCCTCGCATAGAAATGTTTCTCTGGTAATAAATACTGATTTATTATATTCTCATGTGCATCGCATTCTCTTAATCAGTTCATCTCATTTCCCAACTATTCACTTCTCATAACACTTGATAATTATTGTTCTTGAGTTTCAGATGAATCAATAATCCTCAAACACAAAGGTGAATCATGGAATCAATCTTCGCTCTCAATAAAACCAAGTGAACTTCTCTGAAGTATTTAAACGATCAAGTAGTTTAGACATTGAATCTGATTGACAGCCTCAGTCCTTGCTTCACCTTGAGCGGTCTCCCCTAATATTGGTAAAACCATTCAACTGGTATGATCTCCTCATTATAAATAAGAAATTCCCAATTTCATTCATCTGAACTACTTCAGATGTCTGTAAATGTCGTCTCAATTGATTAATTAGCATTCTTTTATAGACCAACGTTATAGATATAGATCATAAATTTTGATATTCTCATATTGTAATAATCTCAATGAAGAACAGACTTAGACTACTAAGTTTTCAATACACGTATCTCCTCTAAGGCCTGATCTCACTTTTATTACAACTCAGCCTACTCTAATGTTTCAATATTCAACCTTCTGTTTTTCTGATGGAATACCGAGACTCTCGCAATCAATTTGGATTGCTCTATCACTGTAAATGTTGAGTTTAATTTTGAATTAATGGAACTATCTCAAAGTCTAAGTCTGACTTCATCTGACATCTCATTTTGAGCTTCTCTAGATTACCTCTGTTTTTAGTTGAATTATGTCACTCTGAGTTTATAGATGATTTTAATACTTGTATTTTTACTGTATTAACGTCATGGCGGGTGACTTATTCATTTTATGATTGTGAATGATGTCAATGAATGTTTTTACACTACCATCTCCAACTCAAATATCTGGATACAGTCGTTCACAGTAATTTAACAAAATCAGAACAACCCCGATTTTGAACATTCAGAGGAACTTCAGAGGGCCCTAGCCCCTTAAAGAAGCATTTTTGTACTACCGGTTTTTTCTTGAAAAAAATGTACCGCTCTTACAAAAGAAAACATGGTGCAGGAAAATATGCCACTCATAGTTCAGGTTCAGAACTCTCAGGGAAAGCTCCTGGTGAAATAAATTGAGAAAAAAATGTCTTTGCGTGAGTTTTCCTGGCAATAAGTACCCGACGAAGAAATTATACCGATCACCGAATTATTCACAGCTCGGCAAGACCCTAAAGTATGCAGAAAAGGAAGGAGCCCTCTTGTTAAGTGCAAATCATCTTCGCCCATATCTGAGAAGTTAGGACTAGATAGTTCAGTCCTATTTATTGTTTTCTGATACCTATTTTTTCTATTATTACAAAATATTAGTTTAATTCCAACTTTATTTTTCAGGAAAACTTCGGTTTTTTTGATTAATTTTTTGTGATAATGAATGCCTGATACTATTTCGAAAAAAAAATTATTTTTAGTATATTATGTACATATTTCTATTCCACAGTATTTTTAGTATTGAGGTGTTCAAAGAAACTCTCTCAGGGAGGTTTGATCACGTGGTTTCTTCATAGTCATTCAAAGTATCCCCGATCGTAGGTAATTTAACTGAAAAAGAGGTTAATGATCATTGTCAGCAGCAAGCTCTAACTGATGCCCGGGATATATATTTTTTTGGGGTTTTTCATTCGCTTCCTTACCGCAGATATATAGCTTTGAGAGAAGAAATCGTTCAAAGTTACCCCGTTTTACGGTATATGATTTGTGTCGAAAGTGTCTCAAATAACGTCTAGAACATTCACTAGAAGTTTGTCGCTCTAATTATGGGACACAATCTTTAACATGAATGAACAAAAATATTCCGAAACCTAGAAAAAGGGGTACTACCTTCGCAAGTGAAGCCCTCCAAAGATGGAAGAATAGCCTGAGGATCTATTCTGTTCTCGGCAGTACCGTTGACTTGCAAGCAAGTCCTCACATTCGTTTCTTGCTCATTTGTCACTGGCGCTATTTTGATGCTAGAACCATATGGGGTGAGCTGTGACAACTGGTAGGTCTTGACCATATCGCCGTAATAGTCGATTCTGGATTGTTTGGAGGGTCCATCGTACCTAAAATAATAATAATAATGATTGCAGTTGGTATTACATTACAGCTTGGGCAAAATTGATGATACCTGAACCACTACTTCTGAACCGAAAGAGGTAGAGGAAAATGAATGACACAATACGGTCGTCTTTTTTGAAGAAACTGGTAAAATACCATCAACTACATTTCTGTATCTATATTGGTTTATTTTGGAGTTATTCTATTTCAGCTTTGTTCATTCCCAACAAGTTTCCTTGCTGAGCAATAACATAAACATAAAGTTTTTTTTATGGGAACAATGGTTGATTATAAATCAAAAATAATCATCATTTTTTTCTTTTCAAAAATATATAACACATTATACAGAATGGCCCAGTGGCATTGGTGAAATATTACTGGTGGTGCTATAAAGCGTTCTCGCGAGTGTTCTTTATAGCGGTAGCAAATTATGGTGCACTGATGAAGGGATCTTCCCTTCTCGATGACGGCACTGTCTCAGTGGTTTACTCTGAGTCTGATGACTGGAAATTAAT
The DNA here is from genome assembly GCA_038502775.1 of Hippodamia convergens. Lineage (NCBI taxonomy): Eukaryota > Metazoa > Arthropoda > Insecta > Coleoptera > Coccinellidae > Hippodamia > Hippodamia convergens. The sequence continues at coordinate 92,200,436 of CM076607.1, forward strand.
TTTTCCGGATCGTGACAGTATTCATGTCATTATTCATGGTATGCTTTTCCATAAAATTGAACTATTTTTTCATGTTTTGTACTGAATGGGAAAATCAGCAGATGATAAACTGCTCCACGTGAGTTAGGGATATTCACTTAAATTGCAAAAGAATATAGTTTAAATGAGATTTTGTGATGAAAATTCATATTAATATGATTTCAAGTTGCAGGAAATAAAATTGAATTTAGGCTGTAGGTGTGGGTCTGCAGCGTATACAAGGGGTTGAGAAACATCGAGTAAAATAATTTCATTCCCAGAGAATTCAAGCATTTTAAGACTATCAATACAATGTATGGCCTCCACGGGCATCAATAACATTTTGACATCTTCATTGCATACCACACACGAGGTTCTTGAACATTTCTTGAGGAATTTGGTTCCATAAACGGGGCAGAAGCTCTCTCAGATCATTTAAGAATTCTGGGGTAGGTTGATGATTATCTAATCTTCTTTGGAGCATATCCCTTACATGTTCTATGCAATTCAAATCTGGTGAGTGCGACGGTATTTTTAAACGTGGAATACCAAGCTCCTCGCACGCATTCTCAACTATGGCTGCACGGTGCGGTCTAGCGTTAACGTCTAGAAATTGAAGAGTTTCACCAATTGCATCGTGAAAATTTGGCAAAACATTATCAATGACATGTTCTCTATAGTGTGAGGCGGTCATATTCCCAGGACAAATGTATATATCTGTGCGCCCGTTGAAATATATCCCGTCCCATACCATAACACTACCCCCTCGGAGTGGTTGGACTTCTTGGACGTAGCGTCGATTACGGGGTATGCGTGGTATTGTCCATTCCCTTATTCGTCCAAATCTGGATTCATAAGTGAAAAGGGCACTACGCCATTGATCGTTCCAATTGATATGTTGCCTTGTCCGTTCCAGTTTTTGACGCTTATGGTCACGTGTTAATGGAACTCCTCTCAATGGACGTCTAGAACCTAGATTCGCCTCTCTCAAACGTCGTCTGATGGTTTCGATGGAAACTTGGACCCCATCTGCATTTCGAAGAATATTCCGTAGCATTCTACACGTAGATGTAGGCTTTCTTCTCGACGAAACGGTGATGAAACGATCCTGAGCAGTTGTTGATTTCAGTCGGCCACCAAGCCTTGGTCTTTCCAACATGGAACCTGTCTTCCCGAACCTATTCGAAAATCGAGATATCAGACTTTGGCTGACTTGGAGCCTTTCAGCTACAACAATCTGAGTCAGGCCACCCTGTAGCATTCCGATAGCCCTATTAGACTCAGCGCTTGTTAATTCACGTCTTGGCATTTTCAGAAAACTCGTTTCAAATCGAAGCCATTGATAAACTGACTCCATTTCAAAATAAGAACATTCATGAAGCATATGCATAGAACAAAACTTCAGAAAAAAGGCGACCAGATTGACGAAATGTCTCCTACTGATTTTTATTGGATCGATTCAAGTTGTTATTGAGTTTTCAATGATTTTACAGCGATTTTCTAGAATATTACATACTTTTCAAAACGATTGGATACGATATCCATAACTCTTGTGGAGCAGTATATTTGCAGGCTATGTGGATCAGAGAAAGAAAGGGCTGAACACATGGTACGCAAGTGTCCAGAGTTGGCGGAACTAAGAACCATTCACATTGGGAAGTGAAGCTTTTAAGGATATGTCGATAGATTTTTCAATGCCATTGACGGTCTCCTCGGGATTTGAATGAACAAGTTGTATGGAGAACAAAAGATCCTCTTGGTCGAAGTTCCCGAGGAAGGCTAAACTAGCTACAACGACCCCCGTTCAGAATAAAACAATAATAACAAGATTCATTTGAAAAATATAAGTTCTGCTTTCAACTGTCAGAGTCATAAAACAGCTCCTAAAGATACTGAAAGAAAAAAGTTTTTACTTACCATGCATAAAAAGGTTCTCTTATCTCAGCATATGGAATCATCAGGAAGCCTTTCACCGTATACGATTGTGGCCATGCTGGAGGCGTTGATTTGCCTCTGCAATCAGCTATAACTGCAACAAAGTAAATATCATCAATCATCAAGTTTGATAAGATCAAGATAATGCGCTGCAACAATATACATATTCCTTTCCTCGAATAAAATGAAAACAATCGAATTATCTCGAAGATTAAGAGATCATTTCCGCTCCGAGATCTGATAACATCCTAAGTTTTAAACATCTGTTCCTAACCTGGGAATTCTAATATACAGATTCTCATCACTATAATCGTACATTGTCTTTGATTATCTGTTTCCTGAAAATGGCATTCAAAATGACTTTTCAATACTTTGAATACAAAAGGAAACAAAGGAGGGAGTGGCGAACGGAAGTAGCCATCTTGGTAGACCTTCTGTGACTCCTTATTTGCTATGTCTTGCGAAGGAAGCTGTCTCAGGTGATTCTATTTTAAAAAATGGTTATCTTTATCACTTGTGGTTGTACTAAGAATTAAAAAAACGAGCGATCAGAATATTACTTTTCCTCGGAAAATTCATTATAACTTAAATTCAGTGTACCCACACAGGGCGTGGGTATTGAGTCAAGAATAATTTTTATTTATTCGATACTCCAGTGTTCTATAACGTGTTTTTTATTATATATAAAATGATATAAATATTCTCCTTGTGATAAGAAACGATCCATGAAATGGTCGAAGATAGTAAATGAGGAGAATATCTAAATAAAAGCAAACCAAACATTATGCTGATTTGTTCCAAGATTGTTTCGACCTTACCTCTATCAATGTGTTTAGATTACGAAAAATTTGTTTATTGAATCAAATGGGATTCTATGTTTTTTGAACTTATAATAATTCTTTCATCTAGTTGTCATCAGAAAACAACGATGATATTTTATAACATACTTGTACTTTTCAGGGCATAGGTATACCTACTAGAATCTGATACAGACGGCTAATTAATTATATTTTTTGTTTGTAAATTTCCATTCTGTGATTCTTATCGATTGAATATAATCTTTGTGATTCTAATTTTCTTGAGTTTCCAAAGCCTATATGCGATTTAAGTAAAATGTGTAATAAAATTCGAAAGTCTTTCAAACTCTCAAAAAGATATATTTTACAAAAGAGGAGCAATTGGTTGTACTATAGGAATAAAAAAACGAGCGATCAGAATATTACCTTTCATCGTGAAATTCATTTTTATAACTTAAATTCAGTGTAAAACCCATCTAACGGATTCGGTACCACATAGGGCGTGGGTATTGAATCAAGAATTATTTTTATTTGTTCTATACTCCAGTGTTCTATCACGTGTTTTTTATTCTATATAAAATTATATAAATATTCTCCTGGGTGATAAGAAACGATCCATGAAATGGTCAAAGATAGTAAATGAGGAGAATATCTAAATAAAAGCAAACCAAACATGCTGCTGATTTGTTCCAAGATTGTTTCGACCTTACCTCTACCAATGTGTTTAGATTACGAAAAATTTGTTCATTGAATCAAATGGGATTGTAGTCTTAGATTCTAAGTTTTTTTGAACTAATAAGAATACTTGTACTTGTACTTTTCAGGGCATAGGAATTCGAAAAGTCTTTTAAACTCTCAAAAAGATATATTTTACAAAAGAGGCTCAATTCATAAATAATAGATTACTGAAAGAATAACTATTCGGCTAATTAATTATATTTTTTGTTTGTAAATTTTAATTCTGTGATTCTTATCGATTGAATATAATCTTTGTGATTCTAATTTTCTTGAGTTTCCAAAGCTTACCTATATGCGATTTAAGTAAAATGTGTAATAAAATTCGAAAGTCTTTCAAACTCTCAAAAAGATATATTTTACAAAAGAGACTCAATTCATAAATAATAGATAACTGAAAGAATTACTATTTAGTGCCAATGACCTAGATTCTTCATCTATCTTCATCTTGGTAGACTTTCCCGGGCGCCTTCATATTTTCACTTATTTATATATTTATTCATCGGTTTAATCAGACGTGTATACAAGGTGATTCAGGTCGAGGGGTGGAATGAAGGAAGAACTGATTTGGTCTTTATATAATTTTGGTGCAAGAATTTTCGCACATTTATTTTTTTGTTTCAGAAACTAGGGGTATATATTTTAATCCATAAAAAGTTTAACGAATTGAAGTATGAAAATTCGATTTGATATACAGATAATGGCTGAATCATAAAACAATATATGAAAAATTCAAAGAAAAATGTACGAAACAAATGTAAAACCAGCAACGATATAAAAGAGGATGCACCATAGACAACGGCCAGTGAAAAAGGGAAAAATTACAGTCAACCTGTTTTTTTTAAGAAATTTTGAAATATTCTTCGAATTTTATCAGAAAAAGTCAACACGAAAAAAAGTTTAACAACCGGACTTAATGACATTAAAAAAGTCTTCCGGGCTTATTGGCCATGGCCTTTTAAGTACTATTTCTCCGAACGTTTCGCCCACTTCTGCGGTAGGCATCTTCAGAGGAGGCAAGTCGAGTTACAATCTCAGACCAAGAATTCTCTGAAGATGTCAACTGCAGATGTGAATAGAACACGACAAATAAGCCCGGAAGACCCTCTCAATGTCATAAAAAAAATTTTAAAACCGGTATTTGCATAAAACAGTTTGAATTCAGAAGCTTTTAACCCTCTTGCGAAGATATTTCAGGTTAAAAAAAAATTCTTGGAAAAAATTACCCGTGCGAATGAATTTACCTGTCATTCAATTGAATAATTAAAGGTATATGATTTAATATTTTACTTTTTAAATTCAAATTTCATCTTGTATAAAGTACCCACAATTAATTAAAAAATTGCATATCAAAAGAAAATATATTATTGTAATATTCCCTTTTTCTCGATTTTGTATAGTTCCGTTATATTCAGTAATGAAATGAATCATAAAGATTCCTCCCTATATAAATTCCATATAAGAAAATAGAATTATTGGTATCTAAATACTAAAATAAATCAATTCTTTCGAATAAATGAATTATTCGAACCTAACCTCATCCCAAATACTTATAATTTAATGAATTCTCACCCGAATTAATAAGGAAGACCAGCGAGAAAGCAAAATATAACGACTTCATCTTGCCACCCCACGAACACTAATGTAGAATAAAATTTGATCAACTTATCGGACAGTATTTAATTTGCTGATATGAACCGATGAGTTTCACATAACCTCTGACCCCTGAGGCTCAATTGTGTATGATCGATTTTAGCCGTTGCTCAAGAGAAGCACAAACATTCATTGTTTGTCGTGAATTTAAAGTCTCTTCCTTTGTTTGGATATCAGATCAGAGAATAGACTGATAGGTATCCGTTTCATAGAAATGCATGAGAAGGTACAATGAGGTACTTGAAAAAAGGAAATTCTCCTATTGTTCGGGATGGAATTATTATTTCTAAATATTTATTGGGAATCGACAACATTGATAAACGGCTCGACAATAATAAAGGCCTATTATATCTCAACTAATACTATTGTGTTCGACCTTGTTTCATGTTGAGAGTCAGTGACACCGAAAATGCTTACCTGAACACAAAATACAAATGCAATCAATATGTCACAATGTTTGTGTAATCAAAATTAATTCTGGAATGGTTATTTATAATAAAAGTGCAAAAGGTACTGATGTTTTTCCATGAGTTCAAAATTCAAAAACGAGCCACGAAGTGGCGAGTTTTTGAATGAACGAATGTTAGAATGAGCCTTCTGTATGAGAATTATACGTTATTTTTCTAATTCATTGAATTTTCATTGAAATTGATGGAATGATTCCATGAATATCGTTTGGTGACTTTCGCTTTGGAAAATATAGATTGGCAGAGCTGTTTTCTCTCTCATAACTTTGACAGCTATTAAATAAATCCGCGACCGAAGGCTAACATATAAAATAGTTAATTATATATATAAAAAAGAGAGCTAAAAGAATACAATAAATGTTGAAACAAAAAGTACCTAAGCTGAGGTAAAAAAAGAACGGAGTATCATAACATTCTTTGTATGATACTATAGAATCATACGATACTATCAACACAAGTATCATACGATACTATACAGCCAGGGGAAAAAACCTCAGCCGAAAAAACCTGCCTCCCCGTAAACAAAATAACATAAAATATCAGGAAAATCTTGAAAGACATCAGTGTGATCATCTTCATGATATCCGTCGATGGTCTCGGATACACAGATTCTTCCCAAAACGATTCGTAATTCTTAATCTGAAATGAAAAAAGACAAAAGCAGAAAAGAAACCGATTATTCAGAATAAATCGAAGGCATTTTGGAAATGCATTTGCTACATCAACATTAAGATTTCTTGGCCAAATAATGTTCGGAGATTTATAAATATTTATGACAGAAATGTCACAAAATTTGAAAGAAATGAAAACAAAAACTCCATCAATTTCCCCTTTCCGAATCTGTTGAAAGTTAAGTAACTGATCATTTTTCAACATAACAAGCTGAACTTGTAAAAAATCAATTAATACATAACCTTTCAACTGTCCTCTTTCACGACGATTCTGTTGCCGTGTGGGTTTCTTGCAGAAGAATCTCTTTGATACAATGTTCATCAGCTAATTTGGAGACGTAATCACACTTGTCTTTCGAAATTCCTTCGATATTCAAATTCAAAATCCACAAATTGTTGCTCTCTGGTCGTGAGGGTTTTTTCAAACCAGATACGACCTTCCAGGTGATGATTTTTCGGCACTTCAGATGTTTGAAGACCGCTACGGGACCCCAATGAAAGGCAATCATCTCCCATAGATAAACCAAACATGTTATAACACAAGAAAACAGATTATTTTTCAGGAACAAAAACTAAGACATATTACGAGAATTGTCATTCTGATACAAGTGCAGAAGGCATTGATATTGTTCTGTACGGGTATTATACATTATTTTCTCTAATTCGCTGAAATTTCATCGAAATTGATGAAATATTGCCGTAAATTTTGTATAGTGATTTTTGCATTGAAAAATATGGATTGGCAGAACTGTTTTCGATCCTATAAATTTGACAGATGTTGAATAAAATCGTGACAGGAGGCCAACATGTCATCAATAAATATTACTGAAAACAATGCTAGAATATGAAATATTTGACACATTATTAGAGAATAGTATATTCTAAAACAAGTTGCAGAATGAGCTCCTATTTCAACACGAATGCGAAATTCGAAAACGAGCGACGAAGGAGCGAGTTTTCGAAAGCATGAGTGTTGGAATTGCCTTCTGCAACGAGTATTAGACGATATTTTCTCTATTTCAGTCGAGTTTCGTGAAATACTCTCGAAATTCAAATGAGAATTCAGATTAGTGACTTTTGTATTGTAGCTTAGCAGTTGGTGTGACTTACGAAATTTGACAGATCTCGGAATTAGAATTGATTTGATTCGAAAATTGATTGGATCGGAGGTCAGTACTGACAACCATAAAACGAAAAATATAACTGAAAACAATGCTGTAATGAGTTTCATTACAGCACTACTTTTAGAACTGTAATGAACTCATTACGATACTGAAATAGAGAAAAAATTTTCTCATTCATTATTACCTAAATTCTGAAGTAGAGGACATCACTAATAATTAAAATCAAGAAAGGTGTGATTATAAAGTTGAAATTGAGTTTTCTTTTTTGACGAAAATTATTTCATTCGATTGTATCTATCAGAGTTCCAGAAAAAATCAACAGTTTTTCCCACATATAAGAAAAATCTGGAGAGTGTGGGAAAATCAGTATACCTGGCAACTGTGTGAAGTTGATTTTCGAAATAAAAATTTTGTTCCTATAAATTGTAACTGGGTTAGTGCTGCTTTGTTGTTCTTTATTCCATAATGTTCTCATATTATTTTAAAGATGGCGCTGAAAACATAATTCAGTACAGAAAACTATTTTAACTAATTCGAATTATACTTCTCATAAATTTCCATTGAGTATTCCTTGACGAGCTTTTAAAGAAACATCCTGATCGACAAAACAAAAGCAGAGCTGCGTTTTTTGATCAGGATGATATTTTCCATCTACATATTGTTTTGAATCAAATGAAATACGCTTCTGGATTCTTTATATTTTTATTTGAAATGATTGTGTAAAATCAACTAGAATTCGATAATTATGAAATTGAGAACATCTCGAACATTCGTTCACAAATTAGAGAATTATTATAACAATTTCAAGAGTTTATTCATACAGTGAACTCTCGATAAATCGAACATCGATAAGTCAAACAGTTGTTCTGGACCCGATTCATACATATCTTACCCAATGTATTTTCACCTCAATGAGTCTAGAGGGTCTAGTAGATGAGCTGGAAGGGTCGTCAAGAGAACCACCACCTCTATAAGTCGTTCTTCTGACAACCATTGCCTCTATGAGTGGAACTTTTTGATCTAATGAATTAGACCGAAGAAAATTCGGTTCGCAAACAAATTTTCCAGAACAATATATTTTTGCCCCGAAAACTCTATCCATTTGACAACACTGAAAATAAAAAATAATGAACAAGACAGGTAAATGATACGAGTTTCAAAAATTACCTTTCCATTCTTTTTGGTAATGAAAAGAATGCACATTCAAGATTATTCTTTCCATTATTTCTGCAATTAATTACCATGCATTTCGAATGTCGGCCAGTTTCTAACACAAAACTTATAACAGAAAAACACACAAACCAAGATTATGGAGTGAGCTAGGTGCTACTCTTGTAGATTTCGAGTTATTTCAGTGGAAAATACGCGAGAAAATACAATCATCATTCAGCAGAAATATTTATTCAAGTATTTCTTTCAAAATTGACAACAGCCTACTAATAATCTCTATTTAATCTATGTCAAATGGACCCTAATTAAATATTTCAACCATAACCCGATTACTTTTGAAAAACAGATGTCGCATATTCGTGAAAATTACGGGGTAGCACAATATTTTCTTTGAAAAAAAGAACAGTGTAGTGGGCTCACTTCTTTTACATTTTCATAATTTTCAGCAAAATCCGAAGAATTTTCTTAGACATATTTACGGCACAAATGTAACACAAATTTTCCCATTCATTTGTGAGAAAAAAACGGAAATGATGGGCTATCTTTTTTTTCAATTTCGATTTTTCAGTGTATCACCATTTTTTCATTCATAGGAATCCAATTTTCCGGTTATTGAAAGGAATATCTTCTTCAACAAAAAAGTATTATGAGAGTTTGCTGCAGTTCAAACTTGAACTCAGAATATTTGGTTTAAAACTTCTGTTAAATTATCATCTTTCATGTTTAACATTGAAAATCAAGCAGAACCTATTGTTAAAAGTGTCTGCTCAATCTATAGAGATAAAAGAAAATAGAGGAATATTGAAATAACTATCAAATGGAAATAAAATAATATTTTATTTACACTGCCATATTGCTAACAAAACTATCATCTTCATGTACTCTCACTTGGGATCCTGGTATTCTTGCAGGATTCTAGAACAGAAAAATACCCAAAAAATACAATATTGTAGAAGGATATAACCCATATTATGATCAAACAAAAATTCGATCATACTCCAAAATGTTCTAGAGAAATATTTGTAAAATCCTATCAATGACTTATAAAATATCTGGAAATATTAGAAATTTACCTTTTCTCTAGCTCTTTCTTCAAGTAATCCATAAGAAAAATGATCCAGAACTATGGAGCTCGGCAAAGAAACTCCCTGGAATCTGTAGATCGGATCACCCTGTATATCCGTATCCAATTTAATAATGTTAGAAACTGTAAATCTACCAATATGACTTGTATTCGTCACCATTGGACCTTTAGAAATGTCTATATGCTGCCCAACTTTGAACAAAGTAATTTTACCACCATTATTAGCAGCGATATCGGGAATCTGATTTGTTTTATGAGGATTTTCTTTGAAAATATCTAGGGCAAGATCTACAGAAACGTCTAAGCAATGTAAAGGATGATTTTGCTGACAAAATTTGATCATTTCAATTGAAAGCACCTTCAATTCATTTGGTTTAGGTTCCCAATTATCTAAAGAAAGTTGAACATCATGTACAAAACTACCAGATCGCACTAAAAAAATTCGATATTACTTCACGAGTTACAAGAGGGAACAATGGAATCTACCGTTCGGACTAGGGAAGCTATGTAGTTTCACATCTACATTATCTTTGAAAGCACTGTTGATAACAGCACCTAAAAGAAAACTGCACGTCCTCCAATAAACCTTATTCACTAAATGCGACTGTTGTGAGTGATAATTCAATAACTCTAGTTTGCAAGCATCCGGTATGGGCTTGTGCATATGCCACAACGTAGTTTGATTAACAAGAGCCACTGCGGACCTTTTCATAAATGTTTCACCCAAATCTGAAAAAAATCCAGAATGAACTTTTAGCTTATTCCTAATCCACACAACAAACGTTTAGCACAATCGTAAGGTGTTGATAAATTTTTATTCATTATTAAAACTGTGTTCTCATGTGGACCTAGATGTTCAACTTCAATCTTTTCTATTCTTCCTACTTTTTCGATTTGTCTCTTTTTTTCAGCAGTAAATAAATCATTTTGTCTGCTCAGTTCTTCGGATGTGATAGTTCCTGAAGAAAAATTTATTTATTTATTCGTTTTTTAATAGATATTCTGGTTTTTACTTCTACTAATAAATTGAAGATTCTGGAATAAACTTGTGAGCAAACGTTTCTTCGGAGTGTTCATATTAATACAAATTGTGTAAATTTTTATAATTTAAAATTTATATATTTTTGTTGGGATTACAGAAATCGAGGTTATATCACAGAATATCTATGTATCTTAAGATTCTTAAGGATAGATATTCTGTGTTCACAGAACATCAAAATATATATATTATAAAGGGAAAATTTAGCACCCTAATCATGGGCCATGATGGATAAAATGGGGATTGGACTAGTGGAGACCCTGTCTGCAGATTCATCCAAGATAAGAAAATGTCGTCATCGAATCTTAGCAGAGACAGACCGGTTTCGTCCTCCGTAGGACTCATCAGTGCCTCGTTCATCGTTGCTGGCTGAGAGGCACTGATGAGTCCTAAGGAGGACGAAACCGGTCTGTCTCTGCTAAGCTTCGATGACGACATTTTCTTATCTTGGATGAATCTGCAGACAGGGTCTCCACTAGTCCAATCCCCATTTTATCCATCATGGCCCATGATTAGGGTGCTAAATTTTCCCTTTATATGCGTGGAGCATCGTAAATAGGAACATTCGGCATTGCCCTAATGAGGTGTTTCCGGGTAGAGATTTCAGCAAGTGCTTGCACAAGAGGAGGAGTGGTTGTACGAGACCAGAGATGTTCGAGATCTTCATAATTGCCGATTATTTCAAGTACGGGATGGTTTTTTATTATGTAAAGTTTCGTAACATACTTGTATGCTAACCACCTCCGTCTATATGATAGAGGTTGCTGGGCCGCTTCAAGGAGAATTGCGTTGGTCGGGGTGGACTTCAGTAGGGACATTGCAGTGCGAAGGAGGGCAAATTGTGCTCTATCTAAGCGTGATAGATTTGTCTTGGAGCATCTTCCGTACAGAATACTCCCATAATCAATGTGAGGAAGAGCCAGCACTTTGTATATTCTGATGAGCACTGCAGGATGGCAGCCCCATTTAGTTTTTCCTAGTGCTTTAATGATGTTGAGAGCTCCTGAGATCTTTGCACAAGTGGCATCAATCTGCTTGCACCAGCGAAAGCTGGACGCCGAGGTATCTAATCGACGTCTTCCAGGGAATAATGAGGTTGGAGCATGTGATTATTGGGAGAGAAGAGGGAATCCTGAACTTGGCAAAAATGATGGCTGTCGACTTTTCCGGAGACAGGGACAGGTTTCTATTGGACATCCAGGTGTGCAACCTGTTCAGGTCGGCTGTGAGTTGTCCTGCCATCTGTTTCGGATCGGTGCCACTAATCAACAGCGCAAGATCATCAGCAAATTGTAGGGCATGGGTGTTCGGGGATAGGGTGTCAGGAGGTAGAAGGGAGTATAAATTGTACAGGAGAGGAGCTAAAACTGAGCCCTGGGCTAGGCCACAGGAAGAAGATGCGGGGCCAAGTATGGTCCCCATCGCCGGGTGAGTAATGACCAGGGTCCTGTCTGTGAGAAGCTGCATAGTCAGGCGTATTAATGGGGAAGGAATGGACGCTGCTTCCATATCACTCTGCAGGATAGAGGGACAGACATGATCATATGCGCCCTTGATGTCCAGAAACACCGCCATCACCCTTTCAGCGCGTGCGAATGCCTTATAGGTAAAACCGGCCAGGAATGCGAGACAGTCGCCCACTGAGCGGCCTTTCCGGAAGCCGAACAGAGGACGGCTGGGTCCTATTCGATCTTCGATTAATTTTTCTATTCGATTTTTGACTAATGTTTCGAGAACTTTGGTGGTACATGGGGAAAGGGCGATGGGTCTGTAGCTGGTTGGAAGGTCAGGGGCCTTACATTTTTTTAAAAAAGGCAGTATCAGAGTTTCTTTAAGTTCCTCAGGCACATTTCCCGAGAGCAGGATCTGGTTAAAAATCTTCAACAACCGAAGCTTGAGTGACACTGGGGCGTGGGATAGCAACTGGTACGGTATACCATCCAGACCAGGAGCAGAATCTCTTTTCCTCGACAAGGCCAAAAGAAGTTCTTCCAGAGTGAATGAGTCACAGGACCCATTCGATGTTACTGCAGGTATACCGTGAGGGTCTATCTTTGCCAAGTTCTGGAGGATCTGAAGCATACAGTTCCTGGATGGAGGAAGTGGAGGCGAAGAAGACGTCGTACCTGAGAACTTTTTAACCACTCTCCACATTTTGTGGGTCGTTATGGTGTCTATATTTTCGCAGAAGTTCGTAAAAGATGTTTTCTTTTTTTTTCTAATGAGTCTTCTGCAAGAAGCTCTTGCCTGCTTGACAGCTATAAAATTCTCAAGGGATGGTTCTGAGCGATATCGTCTGAAAGCATTTCTTTTCTTCTCCACCTCTGCACCAACCTCATCGTCCCACCAATGCACCTTGAAGTTGTTGGAAGTTGAGTGCTTGTACTTTGGGATATACCTTTCTGCTGCATCAGTTATTATAGTGAGTACTTGTTCTAAGTTGTCATCAGCGGAGTCTTCCCGGGTCGCTCGTTTGCTCAGATAGGCACCATAACCTACCCAATCAGCCCTCTTCAGATTTTATTTCCGAGTAGTAAACAATCTACTCGAGCTAACCTGTCCCTTATTTAGGGCCGTCCCTAACTGAATTAAGATTGGGAAATGATCACTTGTGCTGGAATCCGGGATAACAGTCCACGATGACCTTAGTGCGACCGGGGGTGAACAGAGCGCTAAATCAGGGGCACTGAGATTGGCACCTGGGGGGTTAATCGAGTGGGGGATCCGTCGTTCATGACCACATAGTCCTCAGACTGCAAGATCGCTTCAACCACCGCACCGTTATTATTACGAATTCCGGACCCCCAGAGAGGGTTTTGAGGGTTTAGGTCTCCGATGGGGATAAAGGAGGGGGAGAAATATTGTGACAAGGATTGAAAGTAGGAAACGGCCAGCCTAACATTAGGGGGAGAGTACATACAAAAGACACGAAAAGTGTCTACCTCAAATGCAAGCAGCTGAACTCCATCCGGAAATCCTAAGTTATTTAATGGGATTGGTTTATATGGGATACTGCACCTAATGGCAGCAGCGATTCCACCGTACCCGTCATCTCTGTCCTGATTGATGAGGGAATAACCCTGAAGATGCACATTCAGATGAGACTTGAGGAATGTCTCGTTCAGCAGAACAATATCAGGGCTATGTTCCCTGATGAGAATTTTCAGATCGGCCAGATTTTGCACAAGAGAACGTATGTTCCAATGTAGGATCTTAAGGTTGTAGGCCATTTAGTTTATATTAGTGTTCAAAGGATTAGGGAAAATTTGATCTCTTGAGATTATTCGAGGCCGATTTTGCTGTGAAGAATGTGAACAGATATATATATATATATATATATATATATATATATATATATATATATATATATATTTATTGTAGTTAAACAGATATGTATAATAAGCACAGTACTCAGTTGGAGCGCGGAGGGGGTACCTCCGCACTCCAATCAAGCACTGCTGATGTTTGAGAGTTTTTGTCTTCAATGATTGATATTTCCATATTAAGAGAATCTTCGTCGTTTGAGGAAAGAGGGAGAGGAGTTTGGAGAATAGCGTCTGTGATGATCAATTTCTGAGGAGGATGAGAGGATGTGGAGGGGGTAGATGTTAAGCAATTCGTGTTCATAGGGGTGTAAGTGATGAGAGCCTGGGCATGAGCTTCCTGGTCATACCCAACTGTCTTTTCTTTTCTCTTTAGTGGTGTTGTTTTGTTGATGGTTCTTGAGGGGTATGATCTACGTGTTGATGTGGGGAGGGATGGGCTGTTATAATTTTGATGAGAGCGACTTTGTGGCAATGGAAATTCTGAAGGTACAGGTGCTGTAGGTTTCCTGGTGGCCTGATTAGCTTCATAAAGTGATAAATTGTGATACGCCATCAGCTCTCTGATCTTTACCTGCCTCAGGTACTCTGAACATGTTCTGTCATTTGCTGGATGGGGACTCTTGCAAAATATGCATTTAGGAGGGTTGATGCAGTTTGACAAGGGTTCGTGGGAATCACCACAGGTAACGCATCTGGAAGTTCCTCTGCATTGCGTTTGAATATGACCAAAACGTTGACATTTACGGCACTGTATCACAGGTGGAATATATAGGGAGACTTCGGTACGAATGTTGAAAATTTCAAAGTATTTAGGGAGGGAAGTTCCCTGGAATGTTATGAGACAAGTGCCGGTGGGGACCTGAGTTGGGACATCGTGTTCTCTAATAGTGCGTTTGAATCTACGTACTCTGAGTACAGAAGTGCTGGGGGACATTCCCATACCGTATTCTATTATGTCATCCCCAGTCAGGTCAGAGCCCATGTCTCTGACTATTCCCATGCATGTGACCATTCTAGCAGGAATGTACACATCGTAACTGTCTGGGTGAAGAGCATGGTTTCCTACAAACCAATTTGCCTGTTCGGCTGTAGAGAAATAAACTCCTACGCGCTTAAGTCCCTTTCTGGTTATATTTCTTATGTTCAAATTGTTGGTATAGTAGGTATTATGAAGCATTTTTCCGATATTCATTGGGTTTAAGTTACTGATATTCGATGAGATGGATTCTATGATGACACAGAAAGGGCCTTTATCGGAGTCATTATAGGTAAATGATTTTCTCGGGATAGCTGAACGATTATGTTTATCGATAATTTGTGAAAGATTCTCTATCTGCTCTAATAGTTCGTCATCTTGGGAATCACAGGCTGTTTGTCTCAACACTACAATCTCCTTACGTAATAGGTCATAATCAATTCGGTTGGGTGAATCTAAGTTATCCAAGGCGTTAGAAGCCCTTGGAGAAAGAAGGGTTGAGACCCGGGGGTGTCCCCCGGGACTCTCTTTAGTCATGTTGCCACTAGGTGGACTGGATCGGTTAGTACAGCGCGTACAGAGAATGAAACAATATAGAAATAATGAGTGGACTTACATTCAATAAATCACAGGCTAAAGGACAAGGTATTTAAAGGAGAAACCACCGATAGTTTCTCAGCATCAATTCTACTATTCAGAAAACCTAATAATTTCACCAATCTTCGTATATTGAACGAAAATGTCAATAATTTATATTGAAAACCATGTATTTTGAACGGGATTACTCGAAAATATACTTGTTTTCTTAGTGCGATATTTCGCCGCTAGAGGGAGTTTAGATTTTTGGATTCGCCATTACAGGGTAGTTCAAAAAAGGTGATCCCGTCATTAGGATAGATAGAAAACTGAAAAAATTGCGTTTTGTTTAGTAAAAAATATTTACGCCCATGCCAAAAAATAAACTTCTTAAAATTCAAATTTTGAAAAATTGACCATTCACTATTCAAATGTACGTAAAATTCGATTTGTAACAAAACAAAAATGAGTCCCTGCATCCACATAAAAATGAGAGTTGGCCCAAAAATCAAACATTCAGTCTTGAAAAAACATAATAAACACTCCCCGTCAATAAATTCCGGACAAGCAAAATATTTGTCAAATTCAACACCCTGTATCTTTTTTCGTGGTTCTCCGATTTTGTTGAAATTTTCACCAGGTCTTGTTATATTGACCTGAAACTTACTTTGCGAAAATACCTGTAGTTCATCTGTTCTACAGGGTGAAACAAAACCTTGTTTTATACCCTTCATTTCTAAACACCCTGTGGTAAATTTGATATCATTCAGTTTTAATTTGAAGTGTGACCCTTTCTTAACAAAATGTTTTTTGATTTACGTCATTATCTGCTTTAAAAAAAAAGATACACATTTTCAAAGAAAGTGTTGCATTTTTTCAATTTTTATAACAATTTAAAACATTACAATACCTTATCGACTAGTAAACATAAACAAACATCTGAAAATTAATAGCGTGTATTTCCACCTCGCTTTCTCATCACTTCTACCATACGACGTGGCATACTTTCAATGCATTTCCGAATTGCTTATATATGTTTGTTTATGTTTACTAGTCGATAAGGTATTGTAATGTTTTAAATTGTTATGAAAATTGAAAAAATGCAACACTCTTTGAAAATGTGTATCTTTTTTTTTTAAAGCAGATACTGACGTAAATCAAAAAAAATTTTGTTAAGAAAGAGTCACACTTCAAATTGAAACTGAATGATATCAAATTTACCACAGGGTGTTTAGAAATGAAGGGTATAAAACAAGGTTTTGTTTTACCCTGTATAACGGATGAACTACAGGTACTTTCGCAAAGTAAATTTCAGGTTAATATAACAAGACCCAATACTACACCTGGTGAAAATTTCAACTAAATCGCAGCACCACGAAAAAAGATACAGGGTGTTGAATTTGCCAAAAATTTTGCCTGTCCGGAATTTATTGACGGGGAGTATATGTAAAATTCAAATTTGTTTTTCACCTTTCAATTATTGATCGGCTTAGAGCATCAAACTCTGTTACTAATAAAATTTCAGGATTTATTCATTGCGATGACACACTCTTCACTCTTCAAGTTTTAAAAGAGTGGTCAGCGAAAATAATTTTTCAATCGTTTCGTAATTTTTGATTTAGTTTCGGGCAATTTCTCATCGAGGGAACATTTCGTCATCTCACACGGTGTGCCTTTTGTGTTTTCGAAGAACTGTTGTGCTTTTGTGACTTGTGTTGTGAAACGCCCAAAGACCTTTGGATATTGCAGCAAAAAAGTGAGTCAATTTTTTAAATCTTAGCCCTGGCAACGATACTTAGGAATTCGTTTCCGCGTATTTATACATTTCTTAATTTTCTAATTATTCAGATTATTTTGAAGAATATTCTTACAAATTCTTAATTTCGTTTTGCTTTTTAATTTAAAATATCGTCCGATACTCAAATTTCAATGACTCATTTATTATTAAGGAAACCATTACGTAAAATCTCTTTTTCTGTAGAGCATCCAAATTGGTGAAATATTTTTTAAGCTTTTGTATTTCGGTCTCCTGAACGAAATTTTTGAATTCGACAAATTTCGGAGAGCAGTGCCCATCATTTTTCGATTACTTCTGTCTTTTGTTCAAGAGACCGACAAATGTAAAAAATCAAAAAATACATTAAAATTCTCTGGAAATTGTCTAAATTTTCGATCTTCCTGCATCTATGCCGAACCCGTTCCGAATGCGACTGAGACAGACTTATGCAGTTTTCACAGAACAGACCTCTGTCTGCCAAATTATTCTTAAAATCGGATAAAATTTGAATAGAGGTTGACGGTTTCGGTTGTCTCTGGTAGCATAGCTTTTACATGGCAGCACTTCAACTCTGTTTTCACTGCAGCACGTGAACGTTATTTCTCACGTTAACGTTCGGGCTTACGTGCTGTACGCACTTCAACTCTCTATTAATTTTTTTATATTTCAATATCGTGAGTTCATTACTGTACTAAAAGTAGTGCTGTAATGAATTCATTACAGCATTACTTTCAGAAAGAAAAAGGTTAACGCTTTAAGGAGAAGCTACAATCAACAATAATATTGTCAGAATTATTAGTTCCGAAGTATTACTTTTAGTAGTTATATTTCTCGTTTTGTGGTTGTCAGTACTGACCTCCGATCCGAATTTTCAAATCAAATTCTGTAATCTGTCAAATATCGTAAGTCCAACCATAGATAAATAATAAGTCCAACTTATTTGAATTTTGAGAGTACTTCATGAAACTTTACTGAAATAGAGAAAATATCGTCTAATACTCGTTGCAGACGGCAATTCCAATACTTGTGCTTTCGTGTTGTAATTGGAGCTCATTCTGCAACTTGTTTTAGAAAAAACTATTTTTTTTTGCTTTGGGTAGTGAAAAATTTAAATGAATAATTCCAATTTCAATATATTTATTTCATTGGAACAAAGAAAATCATCAGGAATAAAACTAACCAAGCACAACAAATGAGTATATTTCTCAATGGATTGATTAAATTATAATAATAATACATCAACTAATCAAAGACAACAATGTAACTAACTGACTTTTATGTTTAATACTAATGTGAATGATAATGATAATACGTATTATAATTTTACATTCACATAAAAATAACTTATTAGGTACTTATGACTAACTAGCTTTAGGTTCAACTTTACTTTAGACCAAACCTCAAATTTAATTTTTTCAAATGGAGTTTTGGGTTAGTAACAATTAGAACTTGTTAAGTTCTAACTCAATAATCAAAATACTGTGCATTGGGTAAATGAGTCATGCAATTAAAAGATGGCACACCCTTTTTCTCACTCCGAAAAAACATATCCTGTTAAGCTTGAGATTTTGAAATGAGATTCATTCTAATTTAATTTCGAGAGGAATGATAACTAAGGTAGAGTTTTACTGATATTCAATGAAATTTCAATCACTGGAAAGCTAACAAAGGTTTTAATATAAATTAATAGATTCGTTCCTATCGTTACTCGCATCTTCACAAAGATCCATTCATTCCAATTCACAGGAAAATCGCAGATGAATCATACTCTAGCAGTTATGTATATTGCTACATAGTGGAAAAGTCCTACTTAAGAACTACCAATACCTATGGCAACTCCGGCAACAAAAGATACAGCAAAGATGTGCATTTCTTTTAGTCTCATTTGTTCTTCTCCTAGTAATCTCGAATACCATCGTTTAGCTTTTTGTCCCTTCTTAGCAATAACCTCTTCTGCTTTTGAAATATTTCTATCAACAAATCGTTCAGCTTTATCCAGCATTGTGGGTTGTTGACCTGTTACAGTTTCTTCCACCTTATCAGCTACTTTATCAATGTTTCTGTTTACTTTGTCCCAATTAATATTGATAAGACCCTTCTCATTGGCTATCTGTAATAAAATAATACCTCCTCCTAAGGCTAAAGCTGAAGGCTTACCGACTCTCAAAGCCATAAAACCAGTCAACCATCCAGAAGATACACCCAATAGCATTTGCTTAGTAGCCGAAGTTTTACTGATGTCTCCAAGAATTTTTTCAATTAGGGTACAAGCGTCTTTTTTAGATTCTTTAAAGTTGAAAACATCTTTAGAGGATTTATTAGACGTAGACGGTTTTGCCATTATTATTATTCGATTATTGCGATGCAGGTAGAAAATTATTTTTAGGAAAATGCGCAAGATATAGGGAAAACACTTTTCAGAAACACAGAATATCTATCCTAAGGATAGAATATTCTGTGTCAGAAACAGAAACACAGAAAATTCAATAACTAAGGACCACAGAATAACAAAAGACAAGAGTAAACGAATTCTGTGGTGACAAAAGCTTTATTCGGGTTCTAGGTCGCGCAGTAAAGTTGGTAGCGTTCGGGTGTTTCGGGATTGTTTCAGGACCATAGAATATAAAACTTTATGATGACAGCTAGCTAGAAGAGAGAAGAAGAAAAAGCATCGAAATAAAACATAACCTCTTCTGACACTAGTTCTCGAGCATTCCATAAATAAAACAACGTGCAACATTGTGAAAATTGGTATTTTAAGTGTTGATAATAATGGCTACCTATAATTTCAAGAGTATCACCGTGGTTCCTACAGCAAAAGTATGTAATTGAATTTAATTTGTTGACAAATTTAATTAACCTATTTAGAATTGTTTCATAAATTGTCTTAACGTCTATTTCAGGAATTCGCAGACATTATATTATCTAAAACCCAAAGAAAAACTCCAACAGTAGTCCACAAGCAATATAAGATACCTAGGATCCGCAACTTTTACACATTGAAAGTAAAATTTTGTCAACAAAGTTATCATGATCGACTCTCTCAGATATTAACGGAATTTCCCAAACTAGACATGATCCATCCCTTCTATGCGGACCTTATGCATGTCTTGTTCGACAAGGACCATTATAAAATATCTCTGGGACAAATCAACACTGCCAGACATCTTATTGACAAGTGGGTTTATTTTTACTTATAATTTTGAAAATTTATTGCAATCGATCTAGTTGTGATAATTATCTTATGCTATTTGGGTTTCAGTGTTGCTAAAGAACATGTTAAGTTCATCAAGTATGCAGATTCACTTTATCGTTGTAAACAACTCAAGAGGGCAGCCCTTGGAAGAATGACTAAAATCATAGCTCGTCAGGCACTAAATCTGAAATATTTGGAGCAAGTAAGACAACATTTGGCACGTATGCCCTCAATAGATCCAAATACAAGAACTATTGTCCTATGTGGTAAGTAATCAACAGGCAACACCTTAAAGTACATTGTGTCTCAAATTGGTTGAGACTGCACTGTATTTTTATTATTAGTTGATACTTATTATGCATCATTATATTTTTATTGTATATTTCCAGGCTTTCCAAATGTGGGAAAATCTTCTTTTATCAATAAAATAACAAGGGCTGAAGTCGAAGTTCAACCATATGCCTTCACCACTAAAGCATTGTATGTCGGTCATACGGACTTCAAAAAATTACGTTATCAAGTAATTGATACTCCCGGTATTTTGGATCACCCTCTCGAAGATATGAACACGATTGAAATGCAAGCTGTAGCTGCCCTAGTTCACTTGCGTGCCTGTATACTTTACATCATGGATTTGTCGGAACAGTGCGGACATAGTGTCGAAGAACAAGTGCACTTGTTCGAATCCATAAAACCTATGTTTGCGAAGAAACCTTTGATCGTTGTGATCAACAAATCGGACATCCTGAGTTTGGCTGAATTGGCCCCTGAAAAGAGGGAACTTCTTACGATATTCGAGAAAGAGAACATACCGGTTTATGAAATGTCCACCGTTGATGAAAGTGGAGTTATGAACGTTAAGTTCGAAGCTTGCGAAGCGCTGTTGAGCTTCAAGGTTGATGAGAAAATGAAAACTAAGAAGGTATTTATTTTTTTTTTTTAATATTCTTGTTTTGTCATCGGATTAAAATTTAAATACAGTTTATACTATAGTCGATTTCGAATGGCTGTTCTGGTTGGTTAACGGTTGACCGCTCGGTTCATAAATGACAACGTCAAACGAACCTCGCTTTCGAATACGGTTTAAGTTTCGGCAAAACAGCTGATTCGAGACGTCACCAATTTGTCATTCGAATGCGGTTGGTCCAAAACTGACGGACCAATCTATGAACCAACCAAGAACCAAAGTCAATCGAAATTGCCTTATATTTACGACAGCAGAATGACATAAGGGACTCTTAACCTAAAATTATGTGTGAATTCTTCTTCTTTTTGTTTTTCAAACTTCAGGGAAAACATGGGCTCATCCATTGGATTGTCGTAATAGGAGTCAATGAATTTATTTTCTCTAAATATGTGCCATTCTAGCATTGTTTTCAGAAATATTTATTGATGACATGTTGGCCTCCTGTCACGGATTTATTTAACATCTGTCAAATTTATGAGATAAAAAACAGTTCTGCCAATCAATATTTTTCAATGCAAAAATCACTTAACGATGATTATGTCAATATTTCATTAATTTCGATAAAAAATCAGCAAATTAGAAAAAATAATGTATGATACTTGGGCAGAAGGCTCATTCTAACACTCGTTCATTAAAAAACTCGCCCCTTCGTGGCTCGTTTTTGAATTTTGAACTCGTAAAAATATCAATGCCTTCTGCACTTGTATCATAAATAACTATTGTAGTTTAATTCTTGAGTTTCTATGAAATTCTAGAATGATCTTTTTATATCAGGTTGCTACATGGTTCTATTTTTGTGTTTACACAAATAAATAAATAAATATATCAGGAGAATAGCTGAAAATTACTTCAAAAAAATTAATTTTTTTTCCAATTTGAAATATAATTGAAAACACATTTCCGCATTCACTGAACATTAGAAAAAAATATGTTTTAAATCACCAAGTTCACCACGAGGGCATTTATAACCTTCTTCGATTATTATTTTTTATAAATGTTTTGGTGATTGTAGTCTCATCATTGTTGTTAAGGTTTTTCTTGATGAGTTAGTTTTAATTAGTTCGTTTTTGCAAAATTCTCTTTATTAATTGTCATATTTACGTAAATTTTGTCCCTTATTCTATCCCATTTAGTTATAACAATAGAATTTGTAGTTCAGTAAATTTATGGTTCTGACCATTGACTTCTACAGGGTGTTACAAAAAAAGGGAATCCCAACACTAGGATAGATAGAACACTGGATAATAATTCGGGTTTGTTTAGCAAAAAATTTTATGCACCGTTTTCGGAATATTTTGATTTGAAAATTATGAAGTAAAAACCAATGCTGGTATGAAGTAATTATACAGGGTTATTCACGAATATGGCTCTATTGAATGTTTCAAGGAAAGACAGAATATTAGCGATTGAAATTCTAAAGGAAATCGTCAGATTATACAGTTATTCACGAATATGGCTCTATAGAATATTTTTAGGAAAGACATAAGATTCAGGAGTGAAATTCTAAAGGTGAGCTTCAAGTAAAAAGACGACTTCTCGTATATTTTTTGAAGGTTCTAGGGCTTTTGATTTTTCCGGAAGTGATATCAACTTTCGCTTTTCAAATTGGAAGACGAATTTTTTATTGCATAAACAGATTCTCCATTGAATTCTGAGTCTTTTTGATTCCAAAAGTTTGAATTTTCCCGAGAAAATTCTCTATAAATGAGGAAATACGAAAAAAAAATCTCAAACTTGAACTTTGTTTAACCTTCGGTCAGGCGCAACCCTAATCCTAACGGTTTCGGGCGCAACTCATCTGTGAGATTAAGTCGGGAAATTCAAGTTTTAATGAGAAAAATTTGCTGGAAAATGGGGAGGTCGTTGAAAAATAGTTTTATCATTCAAATACACATAATATATAAAGAAAATTCCAAAACATAAATAAAAATTGACGGTAGAAATTCAAGAAAGATAAATTCTGCGGATTTCAATATAACAAATATACTTGTATGAAAACAAAATGTAATTGTGATTACATATGAAACAAAATCAAGTGTCTATTACTTCTGACAACCACTGCCAGGTATATCAGAACAATGGAACTTTTATATTGTACGATATCAATCGGTTTAGCATTCCTTTCTCTAGTGAAGTTTTGTTTCCCTTCATCTTTATATTTATATTCATATATTTTACTCTAATTTCTAGAAAACTTCCCGAAAATATGTATATGAAACATACGGTGATTTTAATTTACTTGCATTTTCTTGAGTTTGAAGCCATTATACCCTGAAAAAAACATTACTTGAAGACTCAAGCAAGCTCATTTCAACTCACAGATAATGTCAAGAATTGCAATAAATATGAAATATATCTTTACTTGTTCTTTTGTTATGGTGTTGGGAGTGCGAGTACACGACTTTTTCATCCAGAAATACTGAAAAAATCAAATTCGATGATACTTACGTTATCGAGCGGAATCGATCCAAGAGAATATTGCACTCTTTTCGACTAACACCAAGGCTCTGAGGAGATTGATATTGCACATACAAGATCGCGATATAAAATCAAGAAGCTACAGAAAGTCCCACCCCTGAGCGATAAACATCGCCGGGAGAAACTAGAAAAAACCATGCACTTAATCTGACAGATTAGGTGCGCCTGTCCGAGGGTTAAATACAGACAACTTCGAGGTTTTTTCATTAAAAATTCTCATTTTTGAGAATCTTTGTGAAGAAAGACTGATGCTTCTTTTCCGATAGCGTGATTTTCAGAATATGATACAGGAGACAAAATCGTTTTTCCTGAATATTTCGAAAAAAACCCATTTTGGGATAAAATCTTGGACATATGCTCCAAGACTTTTATCCCAAAATGAATACTTTTCGAGATATTCAGGAAAAACTATTTTGTCTTCAATTTTCGATCTTATTTCAAATGTGTTTTCTTACTTGAAAAATAATCAGCGGTGAAGTGAAATTTTTAGAAATCTATGTTATCGAGAGAATATTCTCTATAGTCATTGAGTATTAATATAACTAGAGCAGCAACCCAGTTCAAGGAATTGAAGCTACTTTCAGATGAAGTTCCTTCTTTGCTTCATAGAGGCGCTTGAGTGTTTCAACGAAAGCAAATTTCAGCCCTTAACATCTGGTGGTGAGTAGATGAACTATTAGGTTCGATTTCATAACCGAGCTGAACTCCAAGCTGTTGATAATCAGGACCGTCATAGGATATTCAGTATACTATCGCAATAAAGGTCGTCGTTTATGAAT
This sequence comes from Hippodamia convergens, assembly GCA_038502775.1. Classification (NCBI taxonomy): domain Eukaryota; kingdom Metazoa; phylum Arthropoda; class Insecta; order Coleoptera; family Coccinellidae; genus Hippodamia; species Hippodamia convergens. The sequence continues at coordinate 92,225,204 of CM076607.1, forward strand.
AGTCGTGAGAAGATTTTACCTAATCTATTTCAATTCAAATTCTTGATATAACCATTGAGTATTAATATATTATATATTAATACTTTGTTGTCAAAATAAATTAGGATATGTGAAACTGAATCTAAAGCGTGGAACACAACAAATTTGTTATGTGACCTCACTCGATATTTGTTTGATCAAATTAATCGGAATATCGAAATATCCTGTCGAAGAAGAGAGTAAGGTATATATCACAATAGGTATATCACATTCAATTTTAGGTAACGTTAAGTAGCATATTTTCTGTAGTAATGTAGAATGTTAATCTTTATCCGGTGCTATATGAATAATGACATTTTCGGTAAATTTAGGAGGAGTTTGAATTCCTTCGAATATAAAAATACATTACTTCATCAAGGAGCGATCTTCTCACATCGGAATCATTATCTGACCTTTTTTTAAACAATCCGTTGAATGCAGAACTTTCAAACTAAAACTGCTCTGTTTAGAGCAGAATATTTCTTTTGAATTTTTCCAAAAATTACTATTTTTTTTATTACAGTGTTAAGCTTGGTGAAAATTCAAAAAAAAATTTCATCTTGTACAATGAGCTTCTTGGACTCACTTTTATCTATATTTAAAAAAAAAATTAGATTGAACTTCCGTGATTGTATGAGTTTTATACATTGTGCAACATATTTCTGAAAAATTCTTGAGGGTGTGCCTTCAACAATTTTTCTTTCATTTCCTTTATTTTCAAAATTCCAAATGACAGATATTTCGATGAAATTTTATATTCTTGCATGGAATGCTAACATCTGATTACCCGGTAACATCCGATTAAAAAAATCAGGTGTAAAATCACAAAAGAAACAAATAGAAGTGCAGTTTTCGTCAGATTTGAAAGAAAATGCTGCTTAACGAAAGCTGTCTTCATTCTTAAACTCGCATAGTATAGCATTGGGTAAGGGTGCTGGTATTTCGCCCTGCAGTTCATAAACATATACATCATAAAAGGGAATAATAAAACCCTCGGTAAAACCACAAGCTCTCTTGGAGCGTCTTCGGCTATCCGAACGTAATGAAGTTAGCAACTGACGCCATTACATAAATGCACCTCTAATTAGTCAATATCAACACCACGAGAATGCGAGAACCCATAATATTTACTTGAATTTTCCGCTCTGCAACTTTTGTTTGAAACTTTTTTCGATAAACCTTCTAGTTTCCGAGAAAACGTAACTTTTTTGAAATTTTCACGAATTTTCCAAGGTTTCTGAAAATTTGGGAACCTGCATTTTTGACCATGAGTTCCTACTCTAGTGACAATCATTATATCAAAAATTCAGCTCTTTACGCAAAAAAGTGATTTCAGACCTTCGTTTACTGGACTAAAATTCGGAACCCGAATACTAAATACCTCGGCAAAACGTTTATCATAAAATTGCTGGTCCGCTCTCCCTTGTATTTCATTGCCTGCCTGCCTTCAAGTTTCGTCGAGTCAAAAGAGGTAATATTTGTCGGATTTTAAGGAAGCACTCAACAAAATGTTGAACAAATTACCGTGGATCCTGAAATATTTTATTTCGATTTATAAAAGTAGGCGAATCGCAACATTCCTCAATATTATAAAAAACGGAATTTTAATAGTCAAAAAATACATGTAGGGTCGGTTTCAAAAAACTTTGGTCTGTGCGATTGAAAAAACCGGGTGACGCACTTGAAAAACAGGTAGAATATGTGTTCCAATATTCTCCTTATCGCAAAGTTGGGTTTATTGGGTCATAGAGCAATAAAATTATTCACTCTTCTGCAAGTTTTCTTCTTCATCAGGTCTAAACCTACGTAGAGAATCTCGAGAGGGAATAGTCTGGAAATAGCTGCCTTTCCACCTATTACAATTTTGAACTGATATGTTTTTGAGAATTTCACTAGTGTCCATTATATTCAGTTGAGAACTTTTTCTTTCGTCATATGTCTTCACAATATTATATTCAAATAATCCAAAATCCAATCAACCGACGAAAAAGCGGTGAAGACAGTACAAGATATGAGGGCCCGCAGAATTACATCCTATTAGCGCCGGGGCTGGCGCTTCAACCACGAAAATATAATGAACATTTCATCCACATCAATTTCATTCAAGGGGGAAACAAAGAAATTATCTTTTACGTTCAAATAATAGTATATTCTAAAAAAGGTTGCTGAATGAGCGCCTATTCCAACACGAATGTAAAATTCAAAAAATTCAATGTTTCCAGCTGGAACCCGGATTTTTGCTCATAAATTTCTGACCATTGTCACAATTTTACTGATTTTTATCCTAACTCAGATATTATTACTGTGAGAAGGTATACAAGGTGGCCAAACAATCAAGTGGGTGGTTTCAAAATTACTGAGTGTTCAAGATAGATGCGGAGTCAGAGTCCGCTCGCCAGCCGCGAAAGGTTAAGGGTTTGTGGTTTGCAAAATTATCCATAAATATTTTTCATCATGGTAATTACGTGTTGTGTAGAATTGAAACTTTTAAAATTCATTCATACAGAGAGTTTGTCAGAAACAGTGAACTAAACGTATTCTAAAAATTGAAATCTGAAAGCAAAAAATCAATTTGTCTATTTCAGTATTACCGGTCACTGGCTTCACTTGAATTATTCGTAGTAGTTAAATCCTCGTGAACGAATGTGGGAATTTTTCTCGCAAAAACTAATAGTTTGAGGAAGCAAAAACAATTAATGTAACTCAAAGTCTCTTTTCAAAAACAGAGCCTTCTTGAATTTAAGTTCTCATGAGGTTTTCAAACTTCTATTTTCACATATAGAATATGTCTATCATTGATTGATCAATCACGAACAAGAATGAAAGCAATATACTTTGTGAAAATTGATAATTTTTTTTCGGATATATAAATTCAAACTTCAAATGGTATTGCTTTAAAAATTAAATAAGTCTCAATTCCTTGATTTGTTTGGTACTTCTGACAAGCAATAGGGCTAGTTTCTTGGTTTACTAGGTCCTGACAAACTCCTTTGCGTCCGTTCCTCGGCGTTCGTAACGAACCGCAACAAATCCGACCCTGCTTTTGTATCGTAGTACCCGAGGGTAGTAAATATTACTACATAGTCCAGTAAACGAAGGTCTGAAATCACTTTTTTGCGGAAAGAGCTGCATTTTTGATATAATGATTGTCACTAGAGTAGGAACTCATGGTCAAAAATGCAGGTTCCCAAATTTTCAGGAACCTTGGAAAATTCGTGAAAATGTCGAAAAAGTTACGTTTTCTCGGAAACTAGAAGGTTTATCGAAAAAAGTTTCAAACAAAAGTTGTAGAGCGGAAAATTCTAGTTAACATTATGGCTTTGCGCATTCTCGTGGTGTTAATATTTAATATTGACTAATTAGAGGTGCATTTATGTAATGGCGTTCTCAGTTGCTAACTTCATTACGTTCGGATAGCCGAAGACCGAGCCGAAGACGCTCCAAGAGAGCTTGTGGTTTTGCCGAGGGTTTTATTATTCCCTTTTGTGATGTATATATTTATGAACTACAGGGCGAAATGCCAGCACCCTTACCCAATGCTATGCTAGTTCAAGAATGAAGACAGCTTTTGTTGAGAAGCATTTTCTTTCAAATCTGCCCGAAAAATACACTTATATTTGTTTCTCTTGTGATTTTACACCTAATTTTTTTTAATCGGATGTTACTGGGTAATCAGATGTTAGCACTCCATGCAAGAATATAAAATTTCATCGAAATATCTGTCATTGGAATTTTAGATAATAAAGAAAATGGAAGGAAAATTGTTGATGGCCCACCCTCAAGAATTTTTCAGAAATATGATGCACAATGTACAAAACTCATACAATCACGAAAGTTCAATCTAATTTTTTTTTTGAAAAATATAGATGAAAGCGAGTCTAAGGGGCTCATTATATGAGATGAAATTTTTTTTTAATTTTCACTAAGCTTAACACTGTAATAAAAAAAAAATAGTAATTTTTGAAAAAATTCAAAAGGAATAATCTGCTCTAAACAGAGCAGTTTTTGTTTTTTTTAAGTTCTGCATTCAACGAATTGATTAAAAAAAGGTCAGATAATGATTCCGATGTGAGAAGATTGCTAATTTTGTAGAAGTTTGAGTTGTTTACCTCTTTGATGAAGTAATGTATTTTTATATTTGAAGTAATTCAATCTCCTCCTAAATTTATCGAAAATGTCATTATACATATAGCAGTGAATCAAGATTAACCTTCTACATTACTACAGAAAATATGCTACTCAACGTTACCTAAATTGAATGTGATATACCTATTGTGATATATACCTTATCCTTTCGTGAATATTGGCGGAAAAGCTTAGTTTATGAAAAATTTTTATAGCCTGATGTTCCCCGATGTCCCCCCTAAATCGGCAGATAGATCGGTTCAGCGGTTTTCTTGAACCGATTGATTGAAAATTTGAAAAAATTAAGAGATCAAGATTTTTGTCTAGTTTAAGGAAAAAAACCTCGTTCTCCTAATTTTTTCAAATGTTCCATCAAAAGGTCCAAGAAAACCGCTGAACCAATCGATTTGGGGTACTTTGGAGAACATCCTGCTGCAAATTTTTTTCATAACCTGAGCTTTGCCCCAATATTGAAGATGATGCAGTCCATTAACCAAAAAATGACAGAATGATATTTGTTATCTTAATTGTTTCGCGAAGGGTACTATCAATAGAAACTTCCTGAATTTGTGGTAAGCAAATACCTTTGAAGCTCAAAAAACCGTAAGTCTCTAGTTATTCGTTCTCAATGATTATTACCCCTCCCACGAAGAAAAGCTATATCCGCCCTTGAGTCAGTACAATATTTTTTGACTAAATAAGAGATCGAACTGAGTTCCATTCTGAGGACCTACACAACCAAAAGACGAATGGGGAATAATCCCAAAAAAAATAAACTTCGATTAGCTATTATGATGTTCAAAGTTCGAAATATTAATTATACCAATTTAAGAAACATTTCTGAAAACCGCTTAATGTGTTTTGACAAAATATTTTCAAGTATAACAAAAAACAATCATTCTCGATCATTTACTCTTGTGAATATTAAACTTCGAAGAACTTCTTGAAAGCCAGAAAAGTTCTGATTATTGTTCAGTTAGTTCATCAAAGTTCTTTGATCGATTTCAATTGAAAAACTAGTCGTTCGTCGAATGTTAGCTGTTGTTACTTAATGGTCAAACCAATAATTATTCGAGGTGGGAACAATCGATCTCTGGGCCATCCTTATGGAAGTTCTGAGTTTCTTTCGACGAGTTGTACGAAATATGATTGCAAAAGCGAATCTATAAGTTTCATACTTTCATACTACAGTTCCAATGGGAAGGCGTTCTTCAATTTAGAGGAAAAATCAAGCATGTCTCTCACTCATTTCACATTTCCAATTAAATTAATTTAACTTTCAACAGTAGTTCTGGGTAGCATTCGATTAGGAAGCTCTACAAAATTTTGAATCAACGCTGATCGAAGAGAGAGGTCTGGTTTGCATTTCGCAAACTTCAACCTTTCGTTAAAAAAATACAGATAAATCAGAACACAAAACGCGAAATGCTGAAATGCATTCAAAAATGATTATTTCTTCCAATATATTAGGTTTGTTCGCGGGTCCAATTCCGAACCGGTTCGTTACCAAGTCCAGAATTAATAAACTGGGCTATATTTCCGAATAGATTTTGACCTAAACTCACTGCGAACGTTCTTGGAATCAAAAAAGGTCTGTGTGTTTATTTTCATGATAAAATTCCTTAGCTATATTGGCCAGTCGAAAATGTTGAATAATTGTGCATCGGTAAAGTCTAGGAACACCTCTTCAAAATATGCTATATTTTTGGGACTTCTATCGCTGAAGGCTATAACCGTAGATAACCGCAGGCAGGACCGTAGATAACCGCGGTCAATACTGGTTATTCGCTTGAAATCGGTTAAACATGAACGTAATAAAATGAGAATGGTAAAACTACCTGCTTTCTTTCCGCTTCTTCGGCAATTCGTACGTAATGAAGTTAGCAACTGAGAATGCCAATACAGAAATCCGTCTCTAAATAGTCAATATAAACAGCACGAGAATGCGAAAAGCCATCATGTCAACTAAAATTTTTCGCTCTACAACTTTTGTTTGAAACGTTTTTCGATAAAACTTCTAGTTTTCGAGAAAACGTAATTTTTTTCGTATTTTCACGAATTTTCCAAGGTTCCTGAAAATTTGGAAACCGGCATTTTTGACCATGAGTTCCTACTCTAGTGACAATCATTATATCCAAAATGCAGCTCTTTCCGCAAAAAAGTGATTTCAGACCTTCGTTTACTGGACTATACAGATTGCTGTAAAGGAATAGCTACCAAAATGGGCATGACTGAGCAGCCAGATTGTAGTTCCTATTTCAGATGCTATGTACCGCCACTTGACGGGCAAAAAATTCGGCTTCAAATTGTATAAGGACGTTACGCCTCTTGTTATATTTATACTCAATGCTATAGTTCTATAGGAATAAAAATTCATAACTTCATCAATACTTTATACCAGCTTCGATTATCACTTCATAATTTTCAAATCAAAATATTCCGAAAACGTTTTTGGTATGAAATTATATGATATTTAAGTCCACTTGAAATTTTTCTTAATAAATCTAATATTAAACAAGTTATGTTCAATACTACTTGTTACGAACCGTGTAACTAACGCCCTTTATAAGAGTAAGACATTAAAACGAATTCATTAGAAGTATCAGCTTCCAAAACATATTTGCATAAAATTTCATAACAATGTTGCCAGTAGTTTCGGCGAAATCGTGAAAAATGTGTACAATTTTTTTTCTACACTCCCCGTCAATAAATTCCGGCCAGGCAAAATTTTTGTCAAATTCAACAACCTGTATCTTTTTTCGTGGTTCTTCGATTTTGTTGAAATTTTCACCAGGTATAGTATTGGGTCTTGTTATATTAACCTGAAGTTTACTTTGCGAAAATACCTGTAGTTATACAGGGTGAAACAAAACTTTGTTTTATACCCTTCATTTCTAAGCTCCCTGTGGTGAATTTGATTTCATTCAGTTTTAATTTGAAGTTTGACCCTTTCTTAACAAAATGTTTTTTGATTTACGTCAGTATCTGCTTTAAAAAAAAGATACACATTTTCAAAGAAAGTGTTGTATTTTTTCAATTTTTATAACACTTTAAAACATTACAATACCTTATCGACTGGTAAACATAAACAAACATTTGAAAATTAATAGCATGTATTTCCACCTCGCTTTCTCATCGCTTCTACCTTACGACGTGGCATACTTTCAATGCATTTCCGAATTGCTTCTGGGGAAATATTTTCCCGTTCTTCAAGAAGGGCTGTTCATAAATCTGGCAAGGTGTTGGGCTGCCGATTTCGAACATGTCTACCTAGCGTATCCCATACATGTTCAATTGGGTTTAAATCCGTCGTTCTGGCTGGCCACACGAATCGTTGAATATTCGCCTCTTCAAAGTATTCTGTTACAACCCGTGCAACGAGAGGCCTAGCATTGTTCTGCATTAACAGAAATTGTTGCTTCCCCCAGAAGCAATTCGTAAATGCATTGAAAGTATGCCACAACACATGGTAGAAGTGATGAGAAAGCAAGGTGGAAAAACAAGCTATTAATTTTTAGATGTTTGTTTATGTTTACTAGTCGATAAGGTATTGTAATGTTTTGAATTTTTATAGAAATTGAAAAAATGCAACACTTTCTTTGAAAATGTGTCTCTTTTTTTTCAAAGCAGATACTGACGTAAATAAAAAAAACATTTTGTTAAGAAAGGGTCACACTTCAATTTAAAACTAAATGAAATAAAATTTTCCGCCCCAAATTCACCACAGGGTGTTTAGAAATGAAGGGTATAAAACAAAGTTTTGTTTCATCCTGTATAACGGAAAAACTAGAGGTATTTTCGGAAAGTAAATTTCAGGTTAATATAACAAGACCTGGTGAAAATTTCAACAAAATCGCAGCACCACGAAAAAAGATACAGGGTGTTGAATTTGACAAAAATTTTGCCTGTCCGGAAATTATTGACGGAGAGTATATGTAAAGTTTGGTCTCATTTATCAGACAAAATGTGAAATTATTGTGTCTCAATTTTAGGTCGACGGTATCTTGAATCGTCTGCATGTCGCATATCCGAAAGTATCAGACGAATCTGCGCGTCCCCCTGTCATACCTGCTACCGTTTTAGCGAAGAAACAGGGAAAAGAAATGGCCAAAAAGCAGAAACTGGAGAGAGATTGGGAGGTCGAACTCGGAGACGATTACGTCCTCGACCTCAAAAAATCCTACGTGGACATTCCGGAAAATGAACGTTGGGATGTCATCCCCGAAATGTGGAATGGTCACAACATAGCGGACTTCATGGATCCTCACATCTTCGAGAAATATGCTAAGTTGAAGGAGGAGGAAGCCTTAAGAGAGAGTGCCGGAATGTACGATTTGCCAAAATTGGAATTGAACGCTGCCGAAATGGAGATAAGGGAAACGGCTTCGAAAATTAGGCACAAGATTGCGATAATGAAGGAAGAGGCGAGGGTCAATAAACAGAATAAGAAACCAACCATTCCAAGAACGGCTGGTAATAAAGCTAAAGATAGGTAAGCATTTCATCCATCATATTCTCTACTCCATTCACAAATACAGTGCGCAAAAAATTAACGCACATTCTGAAAATCTCAATTTTAATGAAAGTTAACTCTACATTGTCTTTATTACTTATTTTTATGTTCTCTCGGGAAGGTTTTGAACGAAACAAGACACATTAAATGGAGGAAAAATTCAGGATTTCACCGAATCTTATGTGAAAGAAGAGAAATGAACAATTTTCAAAATACTGAAATACTGATAAGTGATTTAATACTTGGTATTTCCACCCCTTGCGTTAATTACAGCTTGGCAACGATGGTTCATACTCAAAATGAGTGATCTTAAAATGTTCGGATCTAATCCTTCCCAGATTTCTCCGAGTTGGATTCCTAAGTCATTAAGAGTAGCTGGATGATTTTCTGAACTTCTCAGCCTTCTATTGAGGTTGTCCCAAACCTGCTCAATCGTATTGAGATCTGGACTTCTTGCTGGCCATTTCTTTCGAGAGACTTCAACCTCTTCAAGGGACTCCTGAACGATGCGTGCACGATGAGGTCTGGCATTATCGTCCATAAAAATGAAATTTTCACCAATGTATGGGGCAAATGGCACTACAAGCTCTTCAAGAATCTGTATTGAAGAAAAACATTGAAAGTGGATAACATATGCATGCATAATTCTGATAAAAATAATTATCATTGAAAACACCTTCAGTTGTAATTTTGACATATTCTGTATCGAACGAAAATGGAGGTTATGACGCTTGTCGAAATATTTTTATGTTCCGAGTCAACACTATGTTGACCTTTCTACATCCTTAGCAATTACGTATTTCTCAGAATGTGAATTTATTCGGAAAATGAATGAATGGGAAAAGATGTGATGGAAGAAAATAATTAACATTTATATAAAGTGATAGAAAGGATTCCTTTTCTGGTAATTTGCAATATTTCGATTTCGGACAATATGTAAACAAAGAAACAAACTGGCAACTTCATTTTGTCATTAACGATATTTTCTGTGTGCGCACTGACTTTTCATCAGGTGCGCCAACTCCTGAAAACGATACCATGACCCCTATGTGATTTTATAAAAGTGAATGGAGTATAGATAATTAATTATGGTTATTAAGGCCCATTTGCACCAATTTCCCTTGAAATGATTACTTAACTATGCTTCTCTTAAAGTTTGGGGACGCTTAAATTTATTGACAGTTTCACGACTGTCGCTCAACAGAATTTCAATTGCGGGACCTTTGAATATTTCTATCTAGTGATATTTCAGTTTTTCATGTTGTGAAACTTCACCCTAGTTCAATAAAGCCATTTCATTGGTTGGCTGGCTACAAATGATAGATGTCATTTGCTCAACATAATTTTACTGTCAATTTGATGATTTCGTGCATCAGTCAACCTCAGATTGGCTTGTTGAAATTCCAATTTTTTTGTTTTATATATGGGCGATGATTTCGCTTCATTAATGATCTGTAGAGATCTTCAAACATCTGAAGTTGCGAAAACTCATTGCTTGGTTGAAAAAATTTTACCCAGAGAAAATTTTCATTCATTGAAAGAATCTCTAAGAACAAAGGATATTCTAGTCAGTTTTCTATTGATGCCAATAAATGCAGGACAGTCTGTTTTTTGAAACTGAACCTTTAGAAAAGACAGCCATAAATAGATTCTCCATTGAATTCTGAGTCTTTTTTTATTCCAAAAGTTTGAATTTTCCTGAGAAAATTCTCTTTAAATGAGGAGAAATGCGAAAAAAATCTCAAAATTGAAAACTGTTGAAATACAGACAACTTTGAGGTTTTTTCATTAAAAATTCTCAATTTTCAGAATTTCCGAGAAGAAAGGCTGATGCTTCTTTTCCGATAGCGTGATTTTCAGAATTGTTATACAGGAGGTCACAAATTCTTTGTCAAAGTTAGAAGTGACGAAACATCAAAAAATCGTTTTTTTCAGATTGGAACCTCATTTTTTCGAAGCATTGTCGAAATCTTCGTCAAAAAATAATAGGAGCATACGTCCAAGACTTTTATATCAAAATGAATATTTTTCGTTCAATTTTGAGTTTTTTTTTTTTGTATTCCCTCATTTAATAAAGAGAATTTTCTCGGAAAAATTCAAACTTTTGGAATCAACAAGACTCAGAATTCAATGGAGAATCTATTTATGCAATAAAAAATGGGTCTTCCCATTTGAAAAACGAAAGTTGAAGTCACTTCCGGAAAAACCGGAAGTCCTTGAACCTTCAATAAATATACGAGAAGTCGTCTTCTTACTTGAAGCTCACCTTTCGAATTTCAATCCTGAATCTTGTGTCTTTCCTAGAACTATTCTATAGAGCCATATTCGTGAATAACCTTGGATATATAATATATTATGTTTTGCTCTACCCGTTTTCCAGGTGTCATTCAGAAACCATATTTTAGATTAGTCACTTCAACTTCAGAAAGGGCCAATTGAATTTCAGATTAGTCAACTTAATTTCAGAAAACATCAAATGTAATTCAGATATGTCAATGGAATTTCATTTGATATTTTCTGAAATTGATTTGACTTATCTGAATTACATATGATGTTTTCTGAAATACAATTGACTAATCTGAAATACAAGTGATGTTTTCGGAATGTCAATTGACTATTTCTGAATTACACTTGGAAATGATGTAGATCAAAAGAACATGTATTTCTTTTTAAAAGCTCTTTGAGTGATTCTTCTAATTTTTTCTTTTTATGGTGCTTCTTGAATTATTTTTATCAGTGAAATGCTTTTAATTTTTGGATTTTCACATCCTATTTTCATTCATTTTTTGTCGTTGTGTTCAAGAAGTTTATTGAACTTTAACTTCAAGATATTATTGTCCATTGTCTTCTTATTGTATTTTCTTACTGTCCATCATCTTATTATCCTTTTTCAGACACTTATTCATGTCTTGGCTTAAAGCAATATTGCCTTGAAGTTTCTGTACTTGTTGTATTATTTCGTCAATTTATTACGTGATTTTGTAGCTTTTTTGAGACAATATTCTTCAAACTTCTACATTTTTCAATCGATCCAATAACTCAAACTATTTTATTTAATTTAATTTAATGAGCACTTGATGGATCACCTGAATGAGATCAGTAGCACAAAATACTCTTTGAAAAAATCTTTGACGTTGATTATCAAAAATTTTCACTTGAATATTTCAGACTGATATCTAAACTGAAGAAGGATATGACATCTTTGGGCGTTGATATGTCTGATACTAAGAATGCTCACTTCATGAAAACGAAGAAATCAAATGCTCTAACCAGGAGAGTGAGGATGGATATTGATGATGACGAGACAAGATCTAAACTGAAGAAAATTGTCAAGCCATCCAGAGGTGACCTGGGTATTAAAGATCTTGCAGTGAGTATTTTTATTAAAAAAATTATTTTCAAGCACTGGTTCAAGTTATTTTATCAATTTATATCGTCATCATTTCTATTATAGACCAAAAGGAAGTTGCAACAAATCGCACATCGTGCCATTGCAAAGAAGGTCGCAAAATATGGTCTCAAGGGAGAAGCAGACAGATTTATTGGTACCAAGATGCCGAAACATCTTTATTCTGGAAAGAGGGGATCGGGAACAACAGATAGAAGATAAAAATAAAGTATTTATTATAAAAATATATAAAATAAAGATGTTCTCGTTTGAATAATTATTTAAACAAATCCAAGTAAGGCGACCCACATCTCACGTTATAGAATTGATCACAAACCTGAAATTGTTCATTGAAGAGTGTACCATTAGTGCAAAGGAACGAAGCTGAATGGTTTGGTTGGCACATGTGGTAAGCCTGAAAAATTGGCAAATTAGAAAAATAAAAATTTTCTTACAATATGTACATTTTTATTTTTTCATGTTGGTTTGATTGAAAAATATGATTACGTCTTTGGCAGAAATAGTATATTCTAAAACAAGTTGCAGAATGAGCTCCTATTCCAACACGAATGCGAAGTTCGAAAACGAGCGACGAAGGAGCGAGTTTTCGAAAGCATGAGTGTTGGAATTGCCTTCTGCAACGAGTATTAGACGGTATTTTCTCTATTTCAGTCCATTTTTGTGAAAACCTCTCGAAATTCAAATGAAAATTCAGATTAGTGACTTTTGTTTTGTATCTTGACAGTTGGTGTGACATACGAAATTTGACAGATCACGGAATTTGAATTGATTCGATCGGAGGTCAGTACTGACAATCATAAAACGGAAAATATAACTGAAAACAATGCTGTAATGAATTTCATTACAGCACTACTTTTAGTACTGTAATGAACTCATTACGATACTGAAATAGAGAAAAGGATATATTAAACTCAGTAAGGCTCATTTTACACAATCAGGTTTAAAACAGGAATTTTGTTACCCATCTAGACAAAATCTTATTTTTGTTTCTCTATTTCAGTATCGTAATGGGTTCATTACAGTACTAAAAGTAGTGCTGTAATGAAACTCATTACAGCATTGTTTTCAGTTATATTCTTCGTTTTGTGGTTGTCAGTACTGACATCCAATCACTTTTCGAATCAATTCAGATTCCGCGATCTGTCAAATTTCATAAGTCACGCCAACTGCCAAGATACAATACAAAAGTCACTAATCTGAATTTCATTTGAATTTCGAGAGTTTTTCACAAGACTTGACTGAAATAGAGAAAATATGGTCTAATACTCGTTGCAGAACGAAATTCCAACACTCATGCTTTCGAATTTCGCATTCGTGTTGGAATAGGAACTCATTCTACAACTTGTTTTAGAATATACTATTAGGTATGATATTTTTCCTGCTATAGTTACTTTACAAACTTGAGAAATCTCTCGAAGAAGGGAACGTTTATTCCCTGCTAAAAGCATGTTTGCCCCTTTTATATGAACCAAAAAGATATGAGGTGGATTTCAAAAAATTTTGATTGTACGATCAAAAAACTTACATAAATCAGAACCAGTTAGATCCGTTTGCACCATCGTTCCTTAAATATTTAAGCAGAGACAATCGAGACGGTCAACTACCTGCTAAAATATTGGGTCACTATAATTCTCCATCTCTCTCTAATTCACGCAAACAGATGCATAGATGGCACTGCTTGTAGTTTAGGAAGGGGATCGCGGGAAAATTTGAAATTTCCGCGGGAGATTTGAAATGTACTCTTCCATTTAGCAGCTGCCATACAGGTACCAAATATTGCATGAGAAAACTTTTACATTTTTCAGTAGATATTCTACTGTAAAATGAAAAGTCTCCCACACAATATTTTGTACAAAATTCAATGAATATTACATGTGAAATAGGATGCACAGAATAAAAAGAGGTAGTTAATAAGCAAAAAACATTTAATTATTTCCTGCTTAATTCACAATCAATTCAAATAAACAGATTGAAATGAATACGAGATGATTGATATATAAAGATTAAATAATTTTGAATGAAAAAGAATCAAACATTTACAGGATTAGTTTACCATTTGAGTGAATGTGCCATTTTAAAATAAAAAGGAAAGTTAGAATATACAGATGAGAATAAATTACAAATGATCTTGATAAAAAGCAGTTCATTGTTAAGAAAAAAGGCCAATCACCACATGAATTCACTGTTCACATTAATCTACTAATGCTTAGACAGATGTTTATGATAGATTATCAAAATTGAAGAACATTCATTACAAAAATATATATACAATAATCTCTGATGGATGCATCAATATAAGATTACATATTATAAATATAAAGATGGGAGAAAAAAATGATTCAAATTAACAGTCAAAAATGATCAAAGGCTCCAAACACCAAAAGGTATGATGGATACAGATTACATATGTATAAATTATCAAACTTGCACTCAGGGTGGGTTTCACAAAACTTTAATTGTGCGATTAAAAAACCTTACGTCAATTTGAACAAATCGTATTCCTCTTTTTGAAATTTCAACAAAACGCAGTGGCTACAATTAATTTAATGGCACAATTGAAGTTTTGTGAAATGCTTAACAGACAACTTATCGAATTGGTTGAGGCTTCCATGATCATCATTTAATGTCACTTGTTTTTTCGAGCATTTTGACCATGGTCATGAATTAGTTCTTGACATGTCACAAGTTCGAGTGTCTGTCATCTTCAGGAGATATACTGAAGATGTATGTCACACACTCGAACAGGTGAGACGTTAGGAATGGATCCATGATGACTGATAAAATGCTCAAAAAACAACTGATAGATAACGTATTACTCATGTCTCAATTTTGAAAGTGTTGTTGTTGAACATATTTTTTATGACATTCATGTCGGACAAATTTGATAAAGCTCTTAAGCAATGGGACTTTTCGTGGCACAGACTTTTTATTTTTCTCAACTGTCTCTCCCTCCTTTGTATCAAGAATATCATCTTCCTTTTTCTTAACGAAACTTTCATATCAGAGATGTTGCCAATATCTCTGAAATTCTCCTTCCTGAAAAAGATGGCGTTTGGAAGTCAGCATCTTCAGTTGACACTGCCTAGGAAGTGAGCTCTCACTTCTCAGTTCTTCTACGACTTCTTCAATGTATTCTGAAAAAAAAAATTATGAGTACTTCTGATCTAGAATGGCACAAATTTATTTTCATATTATAACCCTAAATAAACTTTCGATGCCAAATAAAGCATAAAGAGAGAATAAAACGAAACACAAATACCTTCTTGAGCCTTTTCATAGGAATGTTCCTGAATTGGAATAGAGGGTGAGACCTCAGCTTTCTCAAGCATAACTGCCTCAAAGTTTCCTACAAAAAAAAATATAAATCCCCCTAAACTTAAAAAGCATACCCTCACTAGCTCTTATTGTACAATGATCAGGAAGAGTAAATACCTTCTTGGATCATTTCAGAAGATGGTTCTTCAAGAATGGGGACAAACTGAGAGACCTCTCCTTGAACAGTTTCTTCTACTGCCTCAATATTTCCTGAAAAAAAAAATTATCAGCACCCTCACCTTTAATAGCAAAATTATTTACTAGCCCTTTTAATATAATAATCAACTTGTCCCGAAAAAACAGTAACACTAGAGGGAGATTACTCTCAGTTCAGCCAGAGATATAATACAACTGAAGTATGAGTAGTTTCTTAGTAAGTGAATACATACCTCGTTGGGATGGGACAGAAGATTGTCCTGAAGAACAACCTGCACTTTCACCAGGCAATTTTGTCGGGATCCAGCGTTTAGGAATTGCATCATTCTTCAGTCTACAACAGGAGACATCTATCTCTAAAAGAATCCGGACTAAAGTGTCTGTCGACAATCCTGCGACCTCTCAAGGTTTTTCCAAGAAATGTCATTCCCAAACTTTCCTGCCACTGTCTGGATCTAAAATTATAACATAATTAACATGACGAAACGTTTACATATTCAAGATAACTTACTTTTCAAGATTAGAAGGAAAACAAAACAGTTTCTTCGCTTGCATATCATCTGCTCTGCAAATATAGCAACGAATATTGAAATAGAAATATAACTGATTTTTACACTTAATACAATATTGGTCAGTGTCAAGAGAATTAATATCAAGAAGATGCACCACGACGTCAAGAGAGAATAGAACGAGAATCACAATTCACAACATAACCACAGTTCAGGATGTAAACATTCCGCGGCCATCGGCCATTTTCAAATTTTCATCGACCCTAGTGCGCATGATATATTCCTGCGCTGCCAGCGACACCTAACCAGTAGCATACATCAAGTTTTAAACAAAGATATATTTATGGGAGTCCATTGGTAAGACAGAGACTTCCGAGATTTAGAGTTAGTGACCCAAATTTTAGTACCTAGCTGCCCGTCTCGATTGTCTCTGATTTAAGTGACGTTTCGATCCATAAACCTAACCTTAAATTTGAGGATGGGATTATAACCTAAACTAATTTGTCAAACTGACTGAACATTTGTTGTTTTCTGTGAAATTATAGAAAAAAAATTTGAAATTTCAACTAGCAGGAAATCGTCAAAATGACAGTAAGGCTAGGCTAAGGAAATGACAACTATCATCTGTATCCGGCCAGCCAATGAAAAAGCTTTATTCAACTAGGGTGAAGTTAAACAACATGAAAAACTGAAATATCACTAGATAGAACTATTTGAGTGTCTCAACGTAGATAATAAAATATTGTTCTATATTCTAAGGTCCCTTACGTAAGAATTCCATTTGAGTGACACGTGTCACTGTCAATATTTAAGGGATCCTTAACTTTAAGGAACGATGGTACAAACGGATCTTAGAACTATTTGAAATGTCAATAAAACTCGGTAGCTCTAATCAACTTGACAGTTCTTAACCAGGCAATTCTATGGTCGCAATAATATTCTTGAGTTTCTATGATTGCGCAATCAGCCTACTCTATGCTCTAAGAAAAATGGCAAAATCGATAGACGGATCCAAGATCCAATCGATTGTTGCGTTAATCAGAATTAATAAAAAGTTGGTCTGAAGACACGAGACGAACTGAAATAATGATTATAACGATATTTTACTGAAGGGAAAATCATTACATAAACCATCGATAATGTACATACATAGAATACAGAGAAATATAAACATCATGGATAAATGATCTATGGTGAGGATAGTCATTTCACGATATGAGAATCCAATTGAAATAATAAATTTACCTGGCATCCAGTGTCCACATCAGCATAATAGCCAGGACTTCGTCCACTGCAAGTAAATCTGGTTTTGGGTACTTTAGCGAAAGTCGGATACAGGGGTGGATTATGAGGTAGATGTAAATCATGGTAACCATCATAAGGCATAGATCCCGGAATTATATAATGCCCTCCTTCACTCGACATCAGGAACATAGCTAGATTGGAATATTTTTTTTCAACTTGACATACTGAGCAATTTATTTCTATGGTTTCAATAAAAGTAGCGCTCGTTTTTTTAATTTTGAACTCAAGTTAGAATATCAATGACTTGTATCATAAAAAACTATTCTCTATTTCAGTATCGTAATGACAGTGGCGTAACGTTTCTCAGCCAGGCCCCCCCCCCATGATTATTTCAGGGCCCCATCCCTATAAACATTTTTTTTTTAATTTTTTCTTTGTTTCTCGGAAGAACTTTAGCAAAGTTGAAGAACTAATAATTTTCCACTCGTTTCTGCCGTTGCATTCCATTATTATATTATAATTGATTTTTCAACAGTTGATACGTCCTATTTCACACGCTTTTCGTAGATTGTTTTTCTCTACTTTTCATTTATACATTAAACGGTTTTTTCCGAAAGCTCAATTTCCAAACAGAAAAACACAAACAAAGAAGCGAAAATCCGACCGCCCAACCTCCACATGTGGTCGGTACGCTTTGTATATAAAGCTAATGCCGGCGGTAACTATTATTGAAACATAGATGAATTCAAAATAGTAATCATCGAAATGAATACCATTTTCAATTCCCAGGCTCAGAGATCTTTTATCATGAGGTTGGAGAAATGATATATACAGGGTGTTTCATCATAAACTGGACAAACTCATATGACGTATAGAGAACATCGGGAGAATCATTTTTTTCTTATGACATATTTCCCGTTTTCGAAGCATAAGGGAGATACACGGTGTTTAATGTCATTTTCGAGCGTTATTATATTGAGTGTGGTCGGTTATGTATAAGACTGGAAGTAATGGTTTCTTGTCATATCGTAGTATTTTTGGATGCTTCATTCAGAAATGGTGTAGAGCTCCGAAAAAAAAATTACAAAATGGCGGAAAACCCGCAATGTTCGTGATTTTTTTTTTCGGTTGCCAAATTGATTTTCATATCCTAAATAAGCACAATTTTTAAAGGATATCTGTGAAAACATTTTTTCAAAAATCGAACACAACTTTTTTTTTACATGTCTACAGCGAAAAAAAAATTTCACTCGAAATTGATGAAATTTTTCACGATTGTACTTACTTTCATACCTAACACGAATATGAAAACAGAATCGAAAAATATCAAACGGTTTCGTTTTTACAGCCATTCAAATGTCCCGTTCGAATATCTGAAATAATAAAAAAACATGACACAGCTTGTGTTCTTAGGCCCATAATTTTTGAATTTGTATGTCGAAACATTCCAGATTGCAAAATGAATTAAAAAAAAATCAGTGAAACTTTATTGAGAGTTGAACTCCCTACTCTGAGTTAAGTACCTATTAAAATAAATGTGGAATCTGAATTGAGACTGTTCAAAGGGTTTTAATTTTCGTTGCCAAGCAATGGCAGCTCATAGAATTTGACAGAGTATTTGAATTTAACTGAATATAATAATGCAAGTATCTTGAAACCAATTTATGCAGTTTGAGTAGAAATCGGCGGTTAATACTTCCCAGATATTAATGGCATGACATTATTGCGGAAATTTCTACGAATAATTCCACAATTTCACAAACGCAACAAAAAAACCTATTAGTATAAAATTCATTCATAATTCGTTCTCAAAAATATTGCCATTTCTCCGGATACACTTTCTCGACCTTTTCGCCACACTATCCACCGCTGAACGAACCATTTCCGGGTTTCGGCGAATCTCTTCGGCGGCTGATTCGATTCTTTGAATCAGTTCTTCTCTCGAAGTCACTGGAGCTCGCTTATCATAAACAAGACTCTTCATATGACCCCAGAAATAAAAATCCATAGGTGTAAGATCTGGAGAACGAGGAGGCCATGCGACAGGTCCCAATCGGCCGATCCATCGGCGAGGGTATTGAGAGTCTAAAAATTCTCGTACACTCCTCACTGCGTGAGCAGGGCAACCATCATGCTGGTACCATATTCCTTGAAAGTGACTCAAAGGAATATCTTCCAATAGATCGGGCAGAGTTTCCCTCAAAAATTGATTATAGCCATTTCCAGTCAATGTTTCAGGAAGAATGTACGGTCCTACAATGAATCCATCCTTCATTCCCGCCCAAACATTGACAGAAAATCTCTTCTGGCTATTTTTTGCTACTGTTGCATGTGGATTTTCCCTTTGCTATATTATATTATTTTTGTTGTTGAAGAAACCATCTCTGTGGAATGTTGCTTCATCCGTAAACAGTATGAGACGTAGGAAATTCCTATTCTCACGTGTCCTTCTTAAAATAAATTCACAGAATTCTTTCCTCTTCTCAAAATCACCTTCTTCTAAGGTTTGACATGAACAGAAATGGTATGGATGGTAGCTATTTCTTTTCAAAACTCTCCATACAGTGGATTTACTCTTATTCACACTTGGATGATTTGCTAGAGTTCTCGTTGATACCATCGGATTTTCACTCACTAAATCCAGGATACGTTCTTCGTTATTTCGGATTGTTTCCTTCTTCTTGCGGTGAAGAATACCTTCTTCACGTAATTTACGCACTGTTTCTATGAAAGTTTTAAAATTAGGAACGTTTCGGCTTGGAAATCTGCGAGCGTAAATTTCCCTTGCTTTTCTCCCTGAGGCATTCGCTTTATAATAAGCCTGAACCATATCATTTTTTTCTAAAAGTGAATATTTCATTTTCGTTTGCTAACAAGTCGTTTCAATATACTCGAATTATTCAGTAAAATTCAAATAACCTGTCAAATTCTATCAGCTACTGTTGCTCGGCAACGAAAATTAATATACTCAGAACCTTAGAACAGACTCATATTTCACATTAATACTTAACTCAGAGTAGGGAGTTCAACTCTCAATGAAGTTTCACTGATTTTTTTTAATTCATTTTGCAATCTGGAATGTTTCGACATACAAATTCAAAAATTATGGGCCTAAGAACACAAGCTGTGTCATGTTTTTTTATTATTTCAGATATTCGAACGGTACATTTGAATGGCTGTAAAAACGAAACCGTTTGATATTTTTCGATTCTGTTTTCATATTCGTGTTAGGTATAAAAGTAAGTACAATCGTGAAAAATTTCATCAATTTCGAGTGAAATTTTTTTTTCGCTGTAGGCATGTCAAAAAAAAAGTTGTGTTCGATTTTTGAAAAAATTTTTTCACAGATATCCTTTAAAAATTGTGCTTATTCAGAATATGAAAATCAATTTGGCAACCGAAAAAAAAAATCACGAACATTGCAGGTTTTCCGCCATTTTGTAATTTTTTTTTCGGAGCTCTACACCATTTCTGAATGAAGCATCCAAAAATACTACGATATGACAAGAAACCATTACTTCCAGTCTTATACATAACCGACCACACTCAATATAATAACGCTCGAAAATGACATTAAACACCGTGTATCTCCCTTATGCTTCGAAAACGGGAAATATGTCATAAGAAAAAAATGATTCTCCCGATGTTCTCTATACGTCATATGAGTTTGTCCAGTTTATGATGAAACACCCTGTATATCATTTCTCCAACCTCAAGAAATGATATATATATCATTTCTCCAACCTCATGATAAAAGATCTCTGAGCCTGGGAATTGAAAATGGTATTCATTTCGATGATTACTATTTTGAATTCATCTATGTTTCAAAAATGTTCTCGATGTGCCTTCGTAAAGGCAAAGAATTTTCTTTTTCTTGGTAACTATTTTCTTGAAAATTTCGAATTTTTCGTTTTTTTAAAATGAAAGTTCTATCTGCAATGGAATTGTGGAAAAAGCTCGAAAATTTTTTGAAGATTATGAGCTTTTCATAGCAAAAATCGTGATTCTTTGATTTTTTCGAAAATTTGATCGAGAGAAGATATGGCTCTTTGCAGGGTTTTTGTGAACCTATTAAACTGTAGAAAGCACACTTTACATTATTGGTTTTCTCAATATGTTCGATCCAGCGCTTGATTTTCTAAAAGTTCACGAGAAGCCCTCTTTTCGTTTCATTTTCAAATTCATGTGAAAAAGATAAAAAAAATATTCTCGGAAAAGCAATAAAAAACATGAAGGGAATTCATCTTGGTTCTCGAAACCAACTTACAACTTTCTGTGTGATCATTGATGGTTGCTGCGACGTCGATAATCAAAAACAAAAGGACGTATGAAGATCTAAAAAATGGAAATTAAAGGTGAAAGTATATTATAGCGGTTAGCCAAAAAAATTTTGTTGTTGTTGGTTTTTCTGATTTCTTTCAAAAACTACTGACGCTAAAAAAAAATTTCGATTTCATTTTGATCCTTTAATCCTTCAGTCCCGTAGTGCATTATTATTATATCCAAAAAACGAATTGCATTAATTTGAACCGATATATACCTCGAAGATCTAGTTATGAATCACATTTATAAGATCATCTATTTTATCATTTTAACTGTTATTTGAATTTGATTTTTAGACTCAATATGAGCAATCATATCAAACATTTATAATTTTTTGCTGTCTTATAAGCCTAATATCTCAACAATTTCACGAATAATTTCAAATCTATATAAAAATAAATAACATTAGAAGAAAATAAGTTTTTACTGTTATTTGAATTTAATTTTTAGGCTCCACTGGACGCAATATGAGCAATCACATCAAACATTTATAATTTTTTGCTGTCTTATAAGCCTAATACCTCAACAATTTCACAAATAATTTCAAATCTATATGAAAATAAATAACATTAGCAGAAAATAAGTTTTTACTGTCTTAAAAAGATAAAGAAAAAATTAAATAAAAGGTTCAACAACCGGGCCCCCAGACCTCGCGGGCCCCCCCCAACGGGGTGGCTGGGGGGGTGTACGTTACGCCACTGCGTAATGAGTTCATTGCAGTACTAAAAGTAGTGCTGTAATGAAACTCATTACAGCATTGTTTTCAGTTATATTTTTCGATTTGACCTCCAATCCACTCAATTTTCGAATCAAATCATTTCAAATTCCGCAATCTGTCAAATTCCGTTAGTAACACCAACTGCCAAGGTACAATACAAAAGTCACTAATCTGAATTTTTATATGAATTTCGAGAGATTTTCCACAAAACTCTACTGAAATAGAGAAAATATCGTCTAATGCTCGTTGCAGATAGCAATTCCAATTCGTGTTGGAATAGGAGCTCATTCTGCAACTTGTTTTAGAATATACTATTCTCTGATTATGTGTCAAATACGTTCATTCCGCCACATCTCGTGGAACAAACCAATATTAGAATATTTCATTCTCACACTGTCTTCGGTAATAATTATTGATGACATGTTGGCCTCCAGCCACGAATTTATTTAACATCTGTCAAATTTTATGAGATTGAAAACAGTTCTGCCAATCAATATTTTTCAATGCAAAACTAACTGAACGTTATTTACGGCAATTTTTAATTAATTGCGATAAAAATATTAAGCGAATTAGAGAAAATAATGTATGATACTCGTACAGAAGGCTCATTCTGACAATCGTTCATTCGACAACTGGCCACTTCGTTGCTTGCGTTCTTGTATTTTTAACTCGTGTAAGAATATCAATGCCTTCTGCACTTGTATCATAATAGTATATTCTAAAACAAGTTGCAGAATGAGCTCCTATTCCAACACGAATGCGAAGTTCGAAAACGAGCGACGAAGGAGCGAGTTTTGGATAGCATGAGTGTTGGAATTGCCTTCTGCAACGAGTATTAGACGGTATTTTCTCTATTTCAGTCAATTTTTGTGAAATACTCCCGAAATTCTAATGAAAATTCAGATTAGTGACTTTTGTTTTGTATCTTGGCAGTTGGTGTGACATACGAAATTTGACAGATCACGGATTTTGAATTGATTTGATTCGAAACTTGATTCGATCGGAGGTCAGTACTGACAATCAGAAAACGAAAAATATAACTGAAAACAATGCTGTAATGAGTTTCATTACAGCACTACTTTTAGAACTGTAATGAATTCATTACGATACTGAAATAGAGAAATTACTATTCTGGCTATCAGTTTAAATTTGAACATGTTATGAGTCATCGCTCATGCAAAATATTCGGGTGCAAAATTATAGCAGCAGCGCAAATATTATCGAAATCAACTCAAATAAGATGTCATACCTACCTATTAAGAAAAAAATTTTCTGGCACACCATAATTGTGATCAAAAGTATACACCTTCACCTTACAAGTACGGAATCTCAAATGCGAAAAAAAAATTAAATCAGAACTGCAATCTCTTTAAGCGGCTGTGCCATTGAAAAATCGAGTGTTATCCCCAAATCTGGGTCAAACACTATGCAGCTCCTATCAATTTTCGATCGGTTACATTCACTCCGATCAATTTTTCCGATCAAGAGAATGAGTTGTTGTTCATTAATTTTTTTCGAGGTTGAATTTGAACCTCCCCCGCTCTAGTTACTTTTTTCTATCGAAAAATGTCAATGTTATTCCACCAACGGCGATATGATATTATCTGAGTCGGATTGAGAAAGTTATTCGAGATATTTTAGGCCCTTCAAGAATGTCTACTTGAGTATAATTGAAGCTCGTAATTCTAAATTGAATTTTCAAGTGTAAGACCGAAGAAGGTCATATAAAAATATTTCGAAAATATGGCTGGGGCTTTTTCGTAGAGTTGATATAGAAATGACAAATTACAGTCCAGGTTTTCATCTTGAAAGCATAGACAATAATGAAGCACAATCTGGCACAATATTCAAAGACAGCGTATGCTTGTGAGGTTGGTATAATGAGAAAGGATTTTGAAATGCACCGGCGTTTTGAATTAATTCAGAAAAACACAGTTCAGAAATATTATATCTATAATATTAAATAAATCTAAACTATGTCCAGAACTTTTTAAACATTTCGACAAATAAACTAATAGGTCGTGTCTTGGTTATCATCATCTAGCAATTTTCCTACCGAATTTTGCAAAGCTAAAGTGTAGCAGCAATCTTAAAATGTGAAAAAAAAAATTCCGATCCAAGCACTTATACCGTACTATTAGTTTATTGAGTCTTCTTTTCACAATGTTAGAGAGACTCATCATTCTGTTTATTAAGTCATCAGTTAGAAGTCGAGTAAACCATTTTGGTTGAATTTGGTTGAATTGGAATGCATGCAATTTCTGCAATAAAGATCTGTGATTCCATACTACACATTTTCAGACTGAAAAGATGTCAGTTGGAGGCTATACAGGGTGACACAGAATCCTGGTACACCCCCATATTCTCCCTTGTTTCTGAAGCTATATTTCTGAAATTCGGAACATCACTATAGGGCACTTTTTGACATATTTGGAAAAAAATCCGATTTCCGGTTTTTCCGGAAATGACATCAACTTTGGATTGAACCGAGAAGATATTTAAACTTGTCTA
The DNA here is from genome assembly GCA_038502775.1 of Hippodamia convergens. NCBI lineage: Eukaryota > Metazoa > Arthropoda > Insecta > Coleoptera > Coccinellidae > Hippodamia > Hippodamia convergens. The sequence goes on from CM076607.1 coordinate 92,250,046, forward strand.
AACTCCATTATCGTGTTCGTATTGGTTATACAGAAAAATAGTTGATATGGATGGATACCCCACCGAAGGTACTTTCGAATGACGTCAGAGTACCATTATGCTACCATTTGAAAAAACGGAGTTTCGAGTGAAAAAAGGTTTTGGTTTACTCTTTTGCAGGGCCGTCGAGAGCTTCGGCGGGCCCCGGTACAAACCAAAAATACGGGCCCCCCCGATGGTGTTACTTAACCGTATAATAAGATTAGGATATATGCCTTCTGAAATCAAAATCATTGAACATTGTAATTTTTTTAATGTAGAAGAAATTAGGGAAGGAAAAATAAAAGTTTATAATATTTTTTCTTACATGGACTTTATACTGCTTTATGCAAGTAAAATTATTGAAATTAGAACCTTCCAGAAACATGAATTGGCTTACTAAGTATATACTATAAAGAGTTGAGAAACACAGCTCCACAGCTGCACTAAATACTGAAAAAATTAGGTAAAAATTACTTCGAAGACCGCTACAAAAAACACGAATCATTTTATGTGAGCCTTTCGGCATTTTGCAGTAGCAAAATTTGCTATAATTTTAGAAAAATCGCATCTTCTAGCTACTCTTGACTCGATCGATAATAAGCCTAGAGCACTCAATCGTCCCTGAGTCATGGTAGATCTAAGAACATTTTTAATTTTTGAATTTATGATGATCTCATCTATTAAAATAATTTGATATTCATTAGACAACCATCTTCGTTTTCGGTGAGTTTATTTAACTGAAAAGGCGCTTTTCACATTTCATTCAGTTCCACATTTTAAAATTAGTAGAACACTTTGGTTTGTTTAAGTAATACATACTATATTGCACACTGCATGAAAAACAACCATCTCATAATGAATTTTTTTGGCAAAATCAAAAATAAATGTAGAGCATGAAGTGTGAAGTAGTACGAGATCCGGCTGCAGAATTACTGCACTCATCGGTTTTCTGCTAAAAACCAAATTTTCATGAATATTTATAACTAGGGGAAGAAAAAAAAAGAAGCTTGTATTTTCTATTTTTTTTTTCGGATCAAAATCCGTTCACTTGTTTTTTTAAATGAAATATCGTCTATATCACAGATTTCAACTTTATATCAGTATCAAAATACAAATTTTTGCATCCTCATCTGAATGAACGCCCCCGGATTTTCGATCAAAAAACGCTCCATAGGGCCCAAAAATGGACAAAAAATTTTGGTTTCGACCAATGCGGATGTAAAATTTTTGCTAAATACACTGATTCTATTCTCACTGGGAATTACTGAAGACCTCAGTATCAGAATTCCGATTTTCCACCTGTGCGCGACATAATTTCACCGTTTCCAGACTTTTGAACCATCCGGTATATTCTCCTTATTATAAATAAACATAAAAATTTGGTTTTCAGCAAGAAACCGAAGAGCGCAATAATACTACAGTACTACAGATGGATTTTGGACTAAAGGTAATGAAAATGGTATTAAAGGTATCAGCTTCAAAGATTTCTATGTGTTCTACGGAAATATGCCGTTCATTTGCACGCGTCAAACTATAAAGTTCTGACGTTCATTGAAACAAACTCACCCGTTTTATGTATGCTTTATGCTTTTGCTGAATACTGATGTGTCTTACCTTCATTCAGATTATTCCAAACAACGTACTTCACAAAACACACTAACGATAATCCAATATCCAATCAATATGATTATGAACTCGGAGAAATATTCACTAATAGAATAGCAAGCAACGAATTCGGTTGACAACAATAACCGATTTCAAGCGAATAACCTGGTCCTCATTGGTAATTACCAACTAGGACCAACTGCATTCAAGCGACTTCGGTCATTGACGGTTATAATCATTTTACAAAGAATAACGCTGAAGGCTATAACCGTAGATAACCGCAGGCAGGACCGTAGATAACCGCGGTCATTACTGGTTATTCGCTTGAAATCGGTTAATGACAACGAACATCGATCAGGTCAGGGATTCCCCGAAAATTCAGTAAACGAAACGATCTACGTTGAACGTTGAATTGACGATAGGGGCGGGAACGTGGCCAGAGCGTAGAGCTGAAGCGGGGCAATACTTTAGGCAATGTTGTACTGATTTATGTATTCAAGATTGCCTATGTAGGCTATCTAATAGCATGGACAATCTTGAATGTTTACATTGTTGTTTTATAAGATTGAAAGGAATCACACAATCTTCATTAGTTCCATTTTTTTATGTAATTATAAAAAATTCCTGTTGCTGGAGCTCGAGCCCGGACCCCGGTAATTTGTACCGGCTGTACCGCCCTCTCGACGGGCCTGTTCTTTTGGCAGGTATTTCGAACGACGATACTTTTTTTAAATCGAAATTACTATACTGTAACATTATTTTGATTATTTGGAATAATTTTAGGGAGTTCAAGGCTCTCTAGATCGAAAAATAAAATGGGCGTTCTGACGAATGAATTATCAACTATGAGGTATCATTAGATTGAGAATATTATAGAGATTTCAAAAATGTAATAATATACCGGGTGTCCCATTTGGAAATCGAAAGTTGTTGTGATTTCCGGAAAAACCAGCAGTTGGATTTTTTTTCTGAATATGTCGAAAAGTGAGTATAATCAAATTTCCAAATTTCAGAAATATATAGCTACATAAACAAGGGAGAATATGGGATGTACCATGAGTCTGTGTCACCCTGTATAATATCTTTGATATTGACGTATTTTGAACATAGACGATGAGTAAATATTCTTGAGGTCAAAACATTTTTGTCGTATATCATTTTTCTCTATTTCAGTATGGAAATAACTTCATAACAGTACTTAAGGCAGTGCTGTAATAGTATATTCTAAAACAAGTTGCAGAATGAGCTCCTATTCCAACACGAATGCGAAATTCGAAAACGAGCGACGAAGGAGCGAGTTTTCGAAAGCATAAGCGCGGTTTCACACGGTCCGGGTGTATGTCCGTCCGGGTTTTCGCCCGTCAACCGGACAAGTAGAAATACGCAGTTTAGCATAGGTTCTTTCACACTTTCCGGACACGGGTGAATCGCCGTCCGGGTATACAAAACGCCCGGATGTTCCCGCTAGAACTCACGGAGCCCGGACGGGCAATCGCCCGGACCATGCTCTAGCGAACTACAGTGTGCCATGAGTGCGTTCACACGATCCGGATGTTTAGTCGTCTGATTGTTCTAGACTAGAAGAAATATATTCCGAAATCCTGATAACTCTAGTACAGGAGAAACCCGAAATCTCAGATAAAGGAGCGGAGGATTACAACAATCGAATTAAAAAAACTGAAGCGTAGAGAAATATTTGTGCCAAGTTGAGGGAAAATTTCGTATAAATTTGAGTGCAAAGGGTGAACCCAAATTTGCCTATTTCGTTGTTTTTTTCGCCGATGTTTCAATAAAGCAATCAAAATATGTTTGCGTCTACTGTCCATACAAATCAGAGGCAAACTGAAGTACCTACTCGTACCTAGCACCTAGTAATCCGGATTTTCGCAGTTCCCGTGTGAAGAGAGCTTCCGGGTGCCGCCCGGACGGGCGATTACCCGGACGGACAAATACCCGGACCGTGTGAAACCGCGCTTAGTGTTAGAATTGCCTTCTGCAACGAGTATTAGACGATATTTTCTCTATTTCAATAAAGTTCTGTGGAAAATTCGCGAAATTCAAATGAAAATTCAGATCAGTGACTTTTGTATTGTATCTTGGCAGTTGGTGTCACTAACGAAATTTGACAGATTGCGGAATTTGAGTTGATCTGATTCGAAAATTGAGTGGATCGGAGGTCAGTACTGACAACCACAAAACAAAAAATATAACTGAAAACAATGTTGTAATGAGTTTCATTACAGCATTACTTTTAGTACTGTAATGAACTCATTACGATACTGAAATAGAGAAAAGTATATTCTAAAACAAGTTGCAGAACGAGCTTCTATTCCAATACGAATGTGAAATTTGAAAACGAGCGACGAAGGATCGAGTTTCCGAACGCATGAGTGTTATTGGAACGATATTTTCTGTATTTCAGTGAAATACTCCCGAAATTCAAATACAAATTCAGTGAGTTTTGTATTTTATCTTAGCAGTTGGTGTGACTTAAGAAATTTGAATTAATTTGAAAGGATCGGAGGTCAGTATTGACAACCACAAAACAAAAAACATAACTGAAAACAATGCCTTAATGAGTTCATTACAGCACTACTTTTCTTTTAGTACTGTAATCAATTCATTACGATACTGAAATAGAGAAATAACTCAGAACAGCATTGTTTTCAGTTATATTTTTCGTTTTGTGGTTGTCAGTACTGACCTCCTTTCGGTAATCTGTCATATTTCGTAAGTCACACCAACTGCCAAGAAACAATTCAAAAGTCACTAGGATGTATAATCTGAAATTTTATTCGAATTTCGACAGTATTTCACGAAACTTGACTGAAATAGAGAAAATATCGTAAAATACTCGTTGCAGAAGGCAATACCAACACTCATTCGTCGCTCATTTTCGAATTCGTGTTGGAATAGCAGCCTACTCTACAACTTGCTTTAGAATATACCACTGCCGTTTCAGCCTATGAAATAAAAAACGAAGCCGTTTCAGATTGTCATTCTGAATATATAGACTACTGGTCGTCACCTTAATAAATCAGCCTGTTGCCTGTACATATATATCCTGTCAAGATTTCATCAGGATATCTATTGTTTATCTGTCGGTTTGTTTCTCATAAAAAATATAGTACACAGAAGTTTATTCGATGAATAACAAGAATATAACATTATAACAAAAATAGGTACCTATGCATTGTCAGCAAAGATTATGGATTAGTATATAACCCTTGGCTTGTTTATATCACTTGACATGAATATAAATAACTCTGTAATCTTTGATTGCCAGGTAAGAACCCGGATCTAAGGTGTTCTTGTTGAAAATAACGCTTTTTCAGACTTCAGGAAAAGTTTAGTGATAAGAAAGGTACTCAGTTTATCAAGTTCGTACAATCAGACTTTAATAAGGTACTCATTATTGAAAAGTCATGAGACGTAACTTCTAATTGACCCGACAAACTCTTTTCGCACTTGCATATATGTAAATTATTTACGATTATTTCAGCTGATTATTAGCGTAGACCTGTCAAATCTCAATGCTGCTTTTATATTGGCGGCATTGGGTGACGTGTGTCTGTGTTGTAAACATGGAAAATAAGAAGCAATTTTCTCATCCAATATTTTCGTTGTTTTTGATTTTTTCAATTAGTTATGTTAGTGCTAATCTAGTTCATAAAAGGTTCGAGTACAAATATTCCTTCAAACCTCCGTATTTAGCGCAAAAAGACGGTTCAGTGCCGTTTTGGGAATACGGTGGAAGTAAGTAAAATTTCTCTTACACGTAGGTTGCTTTGAGTGAAGAAACGACATACGTTTATCGTGCCATCTCCGTCGCTCACATGGTAATCCCGTTGAAAAACAACGAAAATATGACGAAAAAGTGTCATTAGTTTGACACGTATATAACCTATGAATGGAACTTGATTTTCTTTTGAAAATTCTCACGAATATTGAATGAAAATGCTCGAAATTAACGTTTTTTTGGGTTCCCCCATTAGTTTCCCAAATGAACATATAGGTTTTATCCATATTCATTTTTTTTCTGTAAGGAGTGGCAAGAAAAAAATTTCGATTTTCCAGAAAATTAGTTTGGAAACTTTATTGAATTGTACCATTTCCTCTATTTGACTTCTAGATGCAATTGCGAGCTCAGATAATGTTAGGATAGCACCTTCATTGAAAAGTCAAAAAGGTGCCATATGGACCAAAACCCCCACAAATTTTGAATGGTGGGATGTAGATGTTGCTTTTAGGGTAACAGGAAGAGGAAGAATCGGTGCTGATGGTTTGGTGAGGATAATATAAAGTACTTTATTTTGTAGTAGGAGCTTCAATGTCATAGCAATAACAATGAGAAAAAGTTGGCCTGTAGACAGTTTTTTGTATCAGTTTGAATCTGATGTGTTGTATGAAACGTAATTCTTTCTTATTTTTGGAGAAAAATCTGCTTTTTTTTACAATCAGGAACTTTTTTACTGGATTATGCAATTATACCTATTCTTTCATAATGAAATTACTTTGGTCTAGATAGTCCATACAATTTAATTTAGAATTTATTGCTGCAGACATGTATTCTTGCTTTACATGAAAAATATTCATGAGATACATATTCCTTCTGACATAGTTATTCATGAAATGAAATATATTCCAACTATAATACCATCAATTGAAGAAACATTCAATTAAGTAAAAATTCAGACTACAGAACTTGCAGTAAGCACAGAGAGAGGTTTTTTATAACTCAGTGGTAGTAAGCAACTGTTTATTCATCTTCAGTGGATTCTTTTTATAGAATAACTTTTCTTATGTTGTCAAAAATTCTTCGTATCTATTTTGAGGAAAAGTGAACAAAAAAACTATATCCTCTATCAGATAATCATTTTATCATATGAATTATATCATTTACCTTTTTAACTTCTGTGTATTTGTTTCTTAGGCTTTTTGGTTCACCCAAAGTAAAGGTGCCTATGATGGAGACGTGTTTGGGTCCTCAGATAGATGGGTCGGTCTGGGTTTATTTTTTGACTCGTTTGATAACGACAACAAACATAATAACCCCTACATTATGGCTGTAGTCAACGATGGAACCAAAAATTTTGATCATCAAAAGTGAGCGCCTTATCCTCATCTGTTTGAAAGTATCTCAGTAAGTTCCAATTTTTTTCAGTGATGGAACAACCCAAGCAATAGCTGGATGTCTGAGGGATTTCAGAAACAAACCGTTTCCCACCAGAGCAAGAATTGAATACTACCAAAATGTATTAACAGTCTTATTCAACAACGGAATGACCAATAATGAACAGGATTATGAAATGTGTTTCCGGGCTGAGAATGTGTATCTGCCGAAGAATGGGTATTTTGGTATTTCTGCAGCCACTGGAGGATTGGCTGATGATCATGATGTCATCCACATCCTTACCAACAGTTTGCACCAGCCTGGGCAGTTCCAACAGGCACAACAAGGTAAGTACATTTTCACTCAAGGAAAAAAGTTGTAACTTTTGAAATTCCTTATAGTTGCTGGCGATGAACAGCAGAAGTTGAACAAAGAATATCAGGATTATCAGAAGAAGTTAGAACAGCAGAAAGCGGACTACAGAAAGGAACACCCAGAGGTAAATAACCTTTCATCATTTTTCGGGGCTTAAGAGAGGATTTATTGAGATAACTCAATCTTGATGTTCTCTGAGGGCTATTTGCACCAATTTCCCTTAAAATGATTACTTAAACAAGCGTCCCTTAAAGTTATGGGTTGCTTAAATTTATTGACAGTTCTAGGAATGTCGCTCAACAGAAACTTATTTGAAGGACATCTAGTGATATTTCAGTTTTTCATGTTGTGAAATGTTACCCTAGTTGAATAAAGCCATTTCATTGGTTGACTGGCTACAGATGATAGTTGTCATTTCCTTAACCTAACTTTACTGTCATTTTGACGATTTCATGCATCTGTCAAAGTTAGATTGGCTTGTAGAAATTCCAATTTTTTTTGTTCATATAAGGTTATTCACGAATATGGCTCTATAGAATATTTTTGGGAAAGACACAAGATACAGATTACAGGATTAAAATTCTGAAGGTGAGCTTCAAGTAAGAAGACGACTTCTCGTATATTTTTTTAAGGTTCTAGGACTTCCGGTTTTTCCGGAAGTGACATCAACTTTCGTTTTTAAAATGAGAAGACCCATTTTTATTGCATAAATAGATTCTCCATTGAATTCTGAATATTTCTGATTCCAAAAGTTTGAATTTCCTCTAGAAAATTCTCTTTAAATGAGGAAATACGAAAAAAAAAATCTCAAAATTGCACTCTGTTCAAATACAGAAAACTTCTAGGTTTTTTCATTAAAAATTCTCATTTTTGAGAATGTCCGAAAAGAAAGGCTAATGCTTCTTTTCCGATAGCGCGATTTTCAGAATATGATACAGGAGGTCACAAATTTTTTGTCAAAGTTAGAAGTGACGAAACATCAAAAAATCATTTTTTTCAAAAAAAAACACATTTTTTTTTAAAAATTATAGGAGCTTACGTCCAAGACTTTCATCCCAAAATGAATATTTTTCGAGATATTCAGGAAAAACGATTTTTTCTTTAACTTTCAATTCCATTCCGAATTTGTACTTGAACATAATAAGCCGTGAAGTGAAATTTTTGGAAATCTTTGTCATCGAGAACATATTTTCTATAATATCGAAAAACTGGGGTTCCAAATTTGAAAAAAGCGATTTTTTTTATGTTTTGTCACTTCTAATTTTGACAAAGAATTTGTGACCTCCTGAATCATATTCTGAAAATCACGCTATCGGAAAAGAAGCATCAGCCTTTCTTCTTCACGGAGATTCTCAAAAATGAGAATTTTTAATGAAAAAACCTCGAAGTTGTCTGTATTTCAACAGAGTTCAATTTTGAGATTTTTTTTCGTATTTCCTCATTTAAAGAGAATTTTCTCGGGAAAATTCAAACTTTTGGAATGAAAAAGAGTCAGAATTCAATGGAGAATCTATTTATGCAATAAAAAATTTGTCTTGCCAAGTTGATGTCACTTCCGGAAAAACCGGAAGTCCTAGAGAACCCTAAAAAATATATGAGAAGTCGTCTTCTTACTTGAAGCTTACCTTTAGAATATCAATCCTGAATGATGTGAATAACCCTGTATATGGGAGATGATTTCCCTTCATTAATTATCTGAAGTTGCAAAAAATTATTGCTTGGTTGGCCAAACCTGGTTTGGAACAACTCTCTTTACCCTGAGAAATTTTATTATTCATTGAAGGAATCTCTAAGGACAAAGGATATTCTAGTCGGTTTTCTATTAATGCCAATAAATACAAGACATTTTGTTGATCTTTGGAAAAAAGACAGCTCATGCAATTCATTGAAATATGAATGTCTTTCATACATTCGCCTAGGAAATTGTAGTTTCACAATTTCAACTACTTCCAATTTGTCATGCAACTCATCTGATTCCAATTGTAATGAATCCATCATCAAAACTATTTTGATTATTAGATGAAGTTAATAGAAAAGAACAAATGTTGTGTGGTCAGTTTGAGTTTGACAAATTATTTTAGCTTAGAATCCCGCCCTCCAATATTTAAGTGGTCTATACAGCTGCACTTAAATTTGAGGTTAGTTTTAACCAGCAAAATGTCACTTAAACAGTTTGTGCAACCTTATTTAAGTTAAGGGTTAATTTTAAGGGAAGCTTAACACTAAGCAAGTTTGGTGCTTTATTCAGGTATATATATATATATATATATATATATATATATATATATATATATATATATATATATATATATATATATATATATATATATATATATATCCTCCTATCATTATGGCTTCATTTAACATGCAACCACCATTCATTATGGCTTCAGTCGAATTACGGCTTCTGTATATGTGAAGCCATAATGTAATTCACATTTGCCGCTCATTGAGGCTACCGATTTGACTCTGGTTTATGTCAGTCGGAGCCCTGAGTAATACGGAAGAACCTTGAACACAAAAATCTGATTCAGTTGCAAAGATGCCATCATTATTACGAAAAGAAAATTAATTCTTGTGACGCTCTAATGGTGGGAGAATGGTGGATATTGTTTATTTTAGTTTGAGACTTCTCCACTGGTGCCGTGACCTTGTACTTTACGGACTCAGAGATATGGCAGTGATATTCTAATCGGTTGTAAAAATTTACAATATTTTTTTAAATATTAAATATTAGTCAAATGCATATTTTGAGTGTATGCTAGATAAGTGATATTTTTTTTTGAATACAACTTGATCTTTTGAACTTAACCGTTTCGAATATAGAAGTAGTGATTATGGAAATTGTATTGCTTCAAAAAAGTTTATAGATATACATCGTGTTCGAAATGCAACCTCGGTGCATTGCAATTGGGTGATTGACCAAAATATAATGGCTTCCGGAAATTGTTGTTTCGATCATTTGAAAAAAATCAGGAAAATCTTCACTCTGTGACGGTCTTCTAACTCCTGATGAAAGTCTTTACTTCTCTATTTTTTTAAGAAAAAGAAAATTCTTTGCCTTTACGGAGAACTTTTTTGAAACATAGATGAATTCAAAATAGAGATGTGCGGGATACTGATGAGGCCCAACAAGGCCGAAACCGGTATATCTCTCATCTCAGTGACAAAATCTAATATCATTTCTCCAACCTCACGATAAAAGATCTCTGAGCCTGGGAATTGAAAATGGTATTCATTTCGATGATTACTATTTTGAATTCATCTATGTTTCAAAAAAATTCTATATTTTTCTTGTTCTTTAATACTGATTAATGATTCTTTATACCATAGCCCAAAATTTAGAGCCAGCCAATCCACCATGAAAGAAAATGACACTGCCACTTCGCCTAGATTCTAGTATTCTCACTGAAAAAAAGAACTTTGTAACTTTGGGAAGTGAATTTAGTAATTGGCGTATTGAATGAGGATTCCGAAATGGTATGACACTTGCTAGATTATTATTCCTCAAATAGTGGACAATTAAATTCTCTACGAAAAAAACCGCCTTCTTCAGATTGATTCTGTTTTGAGTGAGGTAGTGAGAATCATTTCACGATGAGGGAACGAGAAATATGATAATGTTATCAAATAAGATCCTCAAAAATGATGCAAATTGAAAGCAGCTGAATTTGTCAATAATGGAATAGTCACCGATTCGATGTCACATTCTTATCTGATCATGTGTTATACAGAGTTTCCCGGGAGGAATGCGACAATCGGATACCATGAATTAAGGCTGGAATCATATCAAGAGGTTTTAATTGCCTGCGTGCCTTCGTTTGGGGTATACAGGGAGATTATTGAAATTTCCAAGTTCAATAACTTTAGAACTAATTGATCGAATGATTTCAAATTTCGAAGTTTGATCACACTTTACTATCGCCTTTCTTCAATATTTATACAACCGAATAAAAGTACATATACACGCACCGGCGAACTGCAGTCCGGGACTGCAGGAACGTAGATCTACAGTTTTGTTATCACTACACATGCACTGATAATCGATAAGTGCCGGCCGACAGTTTCGGCAAATCGTTTGAAAAACTCCCCTGTGTAGAGCAATCAGGTCTTACAATTTAACTGTAAAGTGTGTAGTGCGCTACAGACCTTGACTGTCAGTTAAAATCGACAGTCCTGGGACTGCAGGCCGCCGCATTGTGTATAGGGACCATAAGTCAGATTCAGTGCGTTTTTGTTTTTCGAATTCGGGAAAAATTCAAGGACAAACTATAAAATTTGGGATAATTTAATCAATAAGTTCCAAATTTCTAGAAGAGAATGTGTATTGAATACCCTGTATGACGGTGCCAAGCAGAAATATCAAATTTTCATTATGAAAAAACATACATAGTGTCCACATACAAGGTGATCGAATATTCACGAAAATAGGCGAAAATAAGAAAAGGTTGAAATTTTCCAAGTCTGGATGTGATTTATTCGTTTCCAAATATATTGAAGGAAGGCGATAGTGAAGGGTGACAAAATTACAAAATTTGAAATCATTTATTCGATTAGTTCAAGATATACTAAACCGTGAAATTTCACCCATACGATGAACACCACCCTGTATACACCAAACGAATGCACTCAAGCAATTCAAATCTCTTAATACGAGTCCAGCATGATGACATTAATTCATGGTATCCCTTAGTCACATTCTTCCCGGGACACCCTGTATCATGTAAAGTAACACATGATCAGATAAGATCGAGATATCAATTATCTGTTCGATCACTCCGAGATACTCTCTAACTGTCACTTCTGCAAGTTAAGCATGCTCAGTTTATCGTCTTTTATGAATGAAGGCTCATTTGTTCGAAAAAATTTCTCTAAGAATGGAGAATTTTTCTGATGTTTTTGTAGCATTTTTCGATAAGAGCTACACAAGTTTGACGGTCTCACAAGTAGCAACATTCGTACTAGCTGTAAGTGCGTCTGATTTACTAGCTACACGTCTGTCTTGCTCCCACATCGTGAAATGACTTTCCCAATTTTAATTAAATTAGAATGAAACTCAATTAAAATCCTGGGCACATCAGACCAATTCTCAAATATCTAAAGCCTTGATTTCCTCGAAAGCGGTACCGTCAAATTCCGACCGAATTATTTCAAGTTCCTTGTCAAACTTGCATTGTACATTTTCAAATGTGTAGGTGAGCTAGTGGTATTTTCAAATATATGCCGTGAATTTTATTCGAGCTGAGAACATCGTTTCAAATTACAGGCCATATTATAAAGAATCGTTATTCAGTATAACACAGTATTACACACAAATAAGTTAACTGAAGACTATTAGCATCAGGAGATATGTTCGTTTCTAAGTGTAGATTTTTCAGGTTTTTCCTGAAATGTCAATGTTTCTCAAACAACATGAGTGAATTTCATTATAAATTGGACATCTGGATCGCCTGTATGTATTAGAGCTCACTCTCTTGTCGCTATCATATCTTTAACAGTAGTCGCAAAATGAGTAGGTATTTGGAAAAAAAGTAATGAAAAATTCGGAATGAGAGTAATGGTTCTTCATCTATAATTATTTGATTGAATCTTCATAATGTGGACCACAGATTTTGTATTTGAACGTTAGGAGATTAAACTAGAGAAGCAATGAGCAAGTTTTAGTTATAATTTTTTTATAGTATCTAGTGTCTATCTTTACACAGCTTTTGAGTGATCATATACGGTTACTGTTCATATATTTCAGGAAGTGACTGTAGATGACAATATGATAGAAACTTCTTACCAACTCAGGCCCAAGATGGACCATAACTTTCCAAACTTCACAAATACTCGATATAATTGTACGAACTTATTGGACGTTCAGTACATGTATGTTTTAGAATGGAATAAATCGTTTAGTGATAATAGGGGAGATTTGAATGAAAAAACTTGGAATTCTTGATTAGATCATCCAGTTTTAAATCGGAATCAAAGAAAAGGATTAACTAGCGCCTTTACGGTGTATTTCAGGACCCCATGAAGTTAATTGTATTTCTTGACATATTTTCATCGAGTTCTTCAACTAAATAAACAATTAATATATTTGAAGAAAATGTAAAAAATTCGAATATTTTTCAACACAACTTGTTGAAACTTAAATTTGGATACCCTATAGTTAATTTGGAAGTGATTATCTCCCGCTATGAATTCGAAATGATCAGTTGGTCATAGGTTTCAGAAAATTTCTTTTTGTTCAGACTACTTCATCATTAACGTCTAAGTAATGTGTGTCTAATCCTGAGTTGCAGGAACGTCCATTAAATTTAATGCTGCCTCAATTCTCCATTAAACGGAGTATCCATGGCTACCGTCTATGGATATTCCGTTTAAGGGAGAATTAAGGCGGCATTAAATTTTAATGAACGTTCCTGCAACTCAGTGTAAGTGTGTGCTTTCTCTCTCTCCAAAAATTACGAGCTTCTTGTGAATAGGAAGAAAAATACGTTCAAATTTTTTTTCACGTTGGCGAATTTCAAAGGTCAATTGATTCATTTCCAAATGAATCGAAATCTACATTAATATTTATCTACATACTTTCTGCTATTTCATCCTTCTCATTTTCATCATCATTATTCTCATCTATAAAATTAATGTATTGTTACTATTAAGACTCATCATCATGAGTCGACAATGCCCATTCAAGTTTTATTTCTTGTTGATTGATGAAACTTGAAAGGCATTAATATCAGCAAGAAATTCGATGGACTCCACAGAAATGAATTTCATGAAAAATTACTTCGCAATGGACAAGGTGTTTTTTTAGCTCACTTCATGAAAATGGTTCTAGAAACAAAAAATAAAATACATTGTGTCCAAAATACAGGATATTTTGAAATTCATTTCGGATATCTGATTTCCTCGAAAATGGTCGATTAGAAAACGATTTAGAACAATTTTTCAATGAAATTATGATAAGTGATTAGTAGTATGGTCGAATCCTTTATTGGCGGAATTACGCAATTCAATAGAGATTTCATGACTGATGAATTGATACACAATAAAATGCTTCCTTTGCGAAGTCGGGGCAGAATCAAATGATTGAAACTCACTTGAAAAAATAAAAATATTAAATGGCCTAAAAATTTCGATTAGAAATGTTGGGTGAGCTAATTAGAAATAATTTCTCCACTTCACGTGAATGAAATATAAAAATTAAAAAAACCAAATGGCATGAAATGGTCGATTAAAAAAGTTGGTTGAGGTGACTGATGGCAAACGCCGTTCAAAGTTTCGGGTCAAATAAGCGCTTAATTTGCTTTTATTCTGAGTAAGTTGTGAAATTTCAAAAAGAAACAAACAAAAAGATTTTCCAGAATTTGTAGACGAATAAAATGTTTCAAGATATTCAAACACCCAGTATGTTGAGAACCATGCATTTCAGTATCCTGAGAATAAGTTGAGGTCTTCTCTAATGAGTACAATTTTGTTCGTAACAAGAAAAGCCGAATAAGTTGGATACCTGCAGACAAAAATTTGAAATTATATAGGTACGATTGAATATTTTATTTTATTTGTGCTCTTTCGTGCAAATAACATCATTTGGGAGCCTCAGGAAGAATTTCTTCGAACGATTTCAATACTGCATAGGATCGCGCTTCTAACAACATGATACAGAACTTAACGTGGATATCCAATTCAAACTGAGAACTGTGAAATCATTGCCATAATAGTCGGGAATAGTATACTTATCTGACAACGCTGTAAGGGAATCGAACGCATATTATGTGAGTCCGTAATATTATCTGCTTATACAAAAATTGTATATTTGAAGCCACAATGGTAGGAACTTATAATGAAGCCATAATATACGCCAGACATCAAAAATTTTTATATTTGTTTTCTCATCGTACGGTATTCATCGTGAAGAGGGTGCTTAATTTGCCGTTCCTGTTGAATATACACGAATCAGAACTGACATAGGTCTTCCCGTTCTATGTGACGCCACAATGGTTGGTATATGGTTTGAAGCCATAATGTTTCGAGATGTAAATATATATATATATATATATATATATATATATATATATATATATATATATATATATATATATATATATATATATATATATTCTTATGAAAAAGAGAGCTAAAATAATACAATAAATGTTGAAACAAAAAGTACTTAAGCTGAGGTAAAAAAAGAACGGGGTATCATAACATTCTTCGTATGATACTATAGAATCATACGATACTATCATCACTAGTATCATACGATACTATACAGCCAGGGGAAAAAACCTCAGCCGAAAAAACCTGTCTCCCCGTAAAAAAATAACATAAAATATTAAATCTCAGGAAAATTTTGAAAGACATCAGTGTGATCATCTACATGTCACCGTCGTAATTCTTTCTTGAAAATAATAGCTCATTTAAACCAAGATCAGGTCAATAAATACCGAGGCCCGGTTTTATAAACGAAGGTTAACTTTTGGTTAAGGAAATTTTGTAGGTTGGGCGTTTTACAACCCCATGAAACGTGGTTAACTATCAGTTAACTTAACCAACACCGAAAGTGTGGGTAAACCTGAAGTTAATTCAAGAACCATAGAATCATGTGTAAGTAATAACCTGAAATGTTTGTCTGATTCGAAAATTATTGTTTCGAAAAAATTGATTTCTCACTAGAAATTTGTTAGTATGGATTTGATTTCAACGCTTTTAGCAGTGATGGAGAGGAATGTGGTAGACCTGAAGTGATGCGTCCTAGATCAAATTGGTTTCGAAATTAACGACGATTATGATTTTTTTTTTAAAGATTCAGATTATCGAAAAGCTGCGTTTCATTATCATTTATTCAGCGTATGCTGAATATTCTAAACCAAATAGAATATTGGATAGCTCGTCCATCTAGAAGGTTATTAAAATGCCAGGTTTCCGAGGTGCATAGGTGATATTGACTGCTCACATAAAAATTAAATTGCCAGGTGATCAAGCCAAACTATTCAGGAACTATCAACAGTTTTTTTCCTTGAATGTGCAAACTGTAGCTGATCCATCTCTGAAAATAACAAACATTGTTGCAAAATGGCCAGGTTCAGCACATGATATTTTCCAGAATTCTACGCTGTGCGGATCATTTGAAAGAAGGGATTTTCCTCACAGTGTTTTAGCAGGAGATAGTGGCTATGGAATTGAGCCTTATATAATCACACCTTCAGCTAATACAAGAAAACCTTCTGAAGTCTCATTCAACAAATCACACATTTGTACAAGAAATCTCGTTGAGAGAAAGAGTGTGTAGAAACGTCGCTCTCTAGCCCTTGTCATGGGAATGCATGTTAAATTAGATACAGCTCAGGCTATGTTAGTGCCTTCAGTCATTCTTCATAATACAGCATATTGTAGAATTCACTAGTAATATTAATCTTTTAGAATTTCCTGATCAGAGGCATAATGCAAGTACCTCTACTCCAGATACCTCCATTAACATGTATTTTAATAGATTGTAAATTAGAGAAATAATTGATCTTATGTATACATGTACAGGGTGGGCAAAATTGGTGATACATGAACTACAACTTTTTAACCCGACGAGATAGAGGAAAATGAATGGCACATTACGGTCGTCTTTTTCAGAGAAACTAATAATGCCATCAACTGCATTCTTCTATCTTCTTTTGTTTTCGGGTTATAGGCCAAAATTGAAATTTGGGTGATTTCAACTTTGGTCATTATCTCCGTTTCTGTTTGTGCTAGAATGTTGAAATTAAAACCTTATACAGGCACTTTTTTCATAACAATCCAATGGCGTACCATGTTTTTTGACAACAGGTTTCCTTGCTGAGCTATAACATAAAGTTGTGTTTTTTCTTATAGAAACAATAGTTTATTATGATTCAGAAAGAATCATCACTTTTTTCCGTTTCAAAAATATATAGCGTATTATACAGGGTGGGCCACGTAAAACAGTTCAACCCCCATGTTTCTGAGTATGCTCCAGAAAATGCTTCGACAGGTTAATCTTTTGATACCAAATAGGAATTGTTAAGTATATTCATGAATAGAATTGCAAAACCTTTGCAATGATGTGTCACTCGAACCCAATAAAGTTTTGGATCTTGAAGGGGCTGCCACCCCGATTAGGGGTATAATCATAGACCACTGACCTCGAAGTCAAAAAGCGTTCTAACCATTTTCTATAACTTACGCACGGAAATATAGGTCAGTAGGTATTTTTTTACGTGGGTCACCCTGTATTATGATATATTTTTGAAACAGTAAAAAGTGATGATTCTTTCTGGGTCATAATAAACTATTGTTTCCATAAGAAAAAACACAACTTTTTTGTTATAACTCAGCAAGAAACCCTATTGGAAAAAAACGTAGTACGCCTCTGGATTGCTATTAAAAAAGTCTCTGTATAATATTTTAATTTCAGCATCCTAGCACAAACAGAAACGGAGATAATGACCAAAGTTGAAATAGCCCAAATTTCAATTTTCGCCTATAACTCGAAAACAAAAGAAGATAGAGGAATTCATTTGATGGCATTATTAGTTTCTCTGAAAAAGACGACCGTAATGTACCATTCATTTTCCTCTAGCTCGTCGGGTTGAAAAGTTGTAGTTCATGTATCACTAATTTTGCCCACCCTGTACAATAAACAAAATGAGGAAATATTTATTTGAATAAAATATGAAAATTAATTATATTAAACTTGTACATTTCAATCATTGATTTTGAAATTTTAATATTTCTTTGACGTCTTATAAATTCGTTAATGCGTCCGACCTACTCTTTAGATCAAAAGAACCATTATTTTCTACCAACTTAAGAAAATTTGAACAGAACTCATAGTTACGAAACCTCAATCGGTAAAATAATTGTAAAATGCCAGGTAAGAGTTTACCATCGAGTGTCGGTAACCTAACCATAAAGGTTAAACTTCGATTGTAAAACCGGCCCTGAGTATATTAACTTTTTTGCTTGAATTTGGTACTGGCCAAGAGTTAAACAGATAATATACACATGGTTATATTTTTGCATGATTATTTCTCAATGTTCTTTTTCTTTATTTTAGGCCAAAACTGAAGAATCTGACGATTGGTTCGAATCAGATAATCAGAGAGAATTAAGACAGATCTTCCAAGGCCAAAGTCAAATATACGAGATCATTAAGGAATTGGGACGAAAACTTGACGAAGTGGTAGGTCGCCAAGAAAGGACAATGAGTCTCATCACACAACAGTCCAGCGGATTAGCGCATGGTCAGCCTGTTCCTTCCGTTGCTCCTGGACAAGCAGTACCACCTTCAGGTAAGATTGAGTTACATAAAGTTAAATCGAAAGATCTTGAGTTTCAAATATTTCAATTTGAAGGTGGATACGGAGCAGACACCATAAGGAGACATGAGGTTGATGCGATGTTTAACAGTCAAAACCAAATAATGGGTGTTTTGAACGAACTAAAGTAAGTTTCTTTGGATGATGATAGATGAAACAAATTTTTTAAAAACAATAAAAAAAAATAGTTATTTATGATATGAGTGTTGAAAGTGATGTTTTATTTTGTGAGTGAAATGAGCAGAGTGAATTGAACAATTTCACGAACAAAATAAAATCACTTTCAACACAAATACCATATATATATATATATATATATTCTTATGAATATATATGATATATATATATATATATTCTTATGAAAATAGAGAGCTAAAATAATACAATAAATGTTGAAACAAAAAGTACCTAAGCTGAGGTAAAAAAGAACGGGGTATTATAACATTCTTCGTATGATACTATAGAATCATACGATACTATCATCACTAGTATCATACGATACTATAGAGCCAGGGGAAAAAAACCTCAGCCGAAAAAACCTGCCACCCCGTAAAAAAAATAACAAAAAATATTAAATACCAGAAAAATCTTGAAACACATCAGTGTGAGATCATCTTCATGTTATCCGTCTATAGATTCTTCCCAAAACGGCTCGCGATTTTTAATCTGAAATGAAAAAAGAAAAAAGAAAAGAAACCGAATATTCAGAATAAATCAAATAATTTTGAAATTAACCACCCATTTTAGAAATTCGTTACTTTATGTATAGCCTCGAAACCATCTTGAAATTTATAAATGGGACAACTATTTATAAGATGTTCTATAGTCTCCTCATTTTCCCCACACTCACAACTAGGGATGGGAAATACTTGTTTATTCTAATACCAGGGATGACAAGTATGAGTATCGAGAAATACCAAGTACTGATACCAGGTATTGAAATACTTGCAAGTATTGGGCCTTGGGCGTCTCTCAAATACGGGTTGGTTAGGTATGAAGTAGCGGTGTTGGAGTACGTAGACTAGACGTACTCTTTACTTTGTGCGTTGTTGATATGATCATTGGTATATCTGAAGAAAATTGATATTCACGTTCATCGACAACTTCTGTTTTTCTTTGTGAAAATAAATTTCACATATTAAATTGAATGATACTTTCAAAACTACAGAGTTGGTTAACTAACAATTTATTTTCACGTGCTAAGATACCCTAATTGATTGATTTTAAATCACAAATCCAGAAAAATATGTAATCCTAATCTAGCTATACCATTTCTAATAAAGTCAGGTGCTCCACAACTATTCCTTCATAATTCGACCTTATTCGAAAAAAGTGCCCCTGAAAGGTAAGGTACCTTTCAGTCAGGAACATGCAAGAATATACATCAATTAAAAATTTATTGATACAATTGCATGATGAGTAACGTCATAGTACCCTAAATGAAATTTAAAGTGTCCCTCTGTCCCTCTGCCAGTGGGAATTTCCCACTATTCCGGATTCCGGGAATTTATATATCTACCGATTTTTCATTTTCTTTAAGGGTGCGGTATCAGGTAAAAATTACAAGTGCCGAAGTGCGCCGATGGCAATAAAGTTTGACTGTAACATAACGATAACAAGTATCCGATCCCCGATACTTGTGGTGACGTATATGAAAAGAAGTGCCGACACCCAGTCCCGGTACGCATCGGGCGTTACAAGTATTTCAATACTTGTTTTGAAAGTATTTCCAAATACCACGTATACGTACTTGTCCGCCGATACGTAGTATCGATACCTGGTATTCGGAATACTTGCCATCCCTACTCACAACTAGGACTCTCAACCGAATTCCATCGGAAGAGCATGCTATTGCGACGTCCATGGCCTGTTCTAATGCGATTTAGAACAGACCATATTCTCCTGGGAAGGTCAAAACCAGGAACTCTGATGGAAGGATCAGAAATAAGATCTTTATTGAAAAAATTGGATACATTCCATTCAGATTGCCACATTTCTTTTTCGCTTCTATTCATATTAGTCAGAAAATTTGACCAAAAAGGTTTACGCGACTTCAATCTGGGGACCCTATTATCTGGAATATAGGTGAGTATGGGAAATGAATTTGGAAAGGAATTTAATTTGTTCCAAAAATTCAAAGCTGTTGTCTCTCTGCGAATATGGGGGGGGACAATATTTGAGAGGACTGGTAACCAAGGAGTAGGTGTAGACTTGATAGTACCAGTAATAATCCTCATAGAAAAATTTAGTTGGGCATCAAATACCATAGAATGTTTTTTGTACAACTGCCCTATTTTGATAATGAAATGGGCGAATTTGCAATGACAATAAACTTCAAAATGCATTTTAAAATTCAAATAATCAAAAGGTTGTTGCGAATGGCAAACGTTGCCAACTTTATGATTACTAACAAATGAGAAAAAAACGCTGTCATTTGAATTTCGTTCCTGTCCAATTTTCGTCTTGGGTTTTTAACTGCTTAATATGTTCATCGAGAGTCCAATTATTAATAAAAGTGACGATTTGGTTGTTCTTCTGGATATTGAAGAGTCTTCAAGAAGAGTAAATCTGGAACTCCTACCTAAAAAATCTGTTCAGCAGTACGATATTGCATATAACAATTTCCTGGCCTGGTGTAAATTGGAAAATGTAGAAGGGAACTTCAGTGAAACTGTTTTCCTGGCATACTTAGAAGAAAAATATGGAGTTCATCAACTTTGTGGAACAAATTTTCAATGATAAAGTCAAGTGCCCTTGTTAAAAATGGTGTGGATATTAGTAAATATTTTAAGGTAATAGCATATTTAAAACGGAAAAGTGAAGGATATCGTCTCAAAAAATCGAAAATTCTCACTCGTGAACAAGTTGAAAAGTTTATTAAGGAGGCACCAGATGAGAAATACTTGATGGTTAAGGTTGCAACTATTTTCTGATTATTTGGAGCCTGTCAGCAAGAAGAATTGTGTAATTTATCAGTGGAAGACATCGAAATAACAAATAAATCATTGGCTATAAAACTTCCAAATATAAAAACGAAAGTGAGTCGTTCTTTCAGTATTATTGGGAAGTATGTAGACTATTTTCATAAGTACTTTGCACTGCGCCCTTCTGTCATCAAACATAGTCGTTTTTTCCTGAAATACATGAATAATAAAACACTACCAATCCAGTTGGTATTAATACATTTGGGAAAATTCCATCTACTATTGATGAATTCTTCAAACTGCCAGAACCGAAGCAATATACAAGACACTGTTTTCGAAGATCCTCCGCTTCATTGCTAGCAGAATCAGGAGCAAATATTACGGATATAAAAAACATGGTGGATGGAAGTCTACGACGGTAGCCGAGGACTACGTTAATCGTTCCATTGCATATAGAAATGTCATTGCTGAAAAAATTCTCCCAACCTCAACAGATTTTGGATCATCATCATCCAATATTGTACTTCCGGTTTCTACAAGTACTGATGGTGCTGGGGATTCTAATAATGTGTTGCGAAGCTTCCTAACGTCACAGGGCATTAATGTTAGTAATTGTTCTAGTTTTTCAATTAATATTAATGTTCATAAGAAATGATTGTTGAATATTGATAACAAAAATTTGCAATTGCTGAATTTTTCTCATCTGATTTCATCATAAGAAAATGGAGTGCTAAAAATATTTTCAACACTAATGTTAAAAATATTTTTAACACTCTTCCTTGCAAACAATCAATTTTAACATTGTTTGCTGTCATTAAAAGTGTCACTTTTCATGGCAGTTGTACAAAAAAAAATTCTGGGGACCTATTCTTGACCATTCGCAATTTATACGATCGTTCGCATCTATTACCTTTGAGAATGACAGATGAACCTGTATATTTGACCGTCCGCATGACATACGACGTACATTTTTATGTTCTGTGCTTAGGACCGTTCGTATTTCACTGCGAGTGGTTTTGAGAACTCGCAAATATTTGACAGTTCAAATGATATCATTGACATTGAATTTGAAAGTAAGCTGTTGGATTTCACCGATATTTACCTATATTGTCCGCATAGCTCGAAATTTGAGCTCACAGTACTGCTGATATGTAAATCTATGCCATAAACCTTCCGAAGTTGTCAAGAATGCCACTTTTGAAACGCAAATCGCCATTCGTAAAAATGCGTATGCGTGGAGTTGCGAATGATTTCAAGAATAGGTCCCCTGTATAGCTGATTTAGCGTATTCATTATAGGGAAGTTCCACTGTAATATCAAATGTAACCTGAAGCTTTTATTTAAGTCTTCCACATAATATACTAACTGACAAAGAAACTGCAACACCCAGAAGGAGCTGCTAAAATTTTAAATTTTTTCTGGTAACACAGAATAGTATGGCAATATTTTAATCATTTACTCCTTGCTATCTATGTTTTAACAAAAACAAATCAAAATTTAAACAGCTCCTTCTGGGTTTTGCAGTTTCTTTGTCAGTTAGCATAGGATATCGTTTTTAATTTACTTCATTTTTTTCAGGCAAGCGATAGTGGACATAAAAGGCAAAGGCGATGCCATCCTGATGAATCAAGTCAAAGCCCCCACAGCTCAGGTACAATCTTTAGGCTACGACACTCAATCATTGATATCAGAACTCAGGGATGGTCTTAATCAAGTCAAAACAGGTGTCAATCAAGTGCATCAAAAAATGGACAGTGATACCAACTGTCCGAAGGTCAATTGCGTATCCATTACTTCGATATTGGTAATAGTAGTTGTGCAGTTAGTTATCATCCTAGGTTATAATATATACAGGTGGGTAAATTCTTTAGTAATGTTGAAAAATAATATTCAGATTTCAAGAAAATAAACGAATGTGTACTTCGAAATATGTTAAAGATTTTTTTCTTCATTTCAGGGACAACAAGGAGAGTCAGTCCAAGAAATTCTACTAAAATGGTTGTGCAGACATTTTCAACCTTAGCCCAATAATGAATTTACCAAGAGAGAAAACATAACAAGAACAATAATTACGAAATAGGAAATGTTAATAGGTTTTTGGTGATGATTGAAAAACTTTTTTTCAATACAAGCAGTGCAATGAAGACTGTAATATTGTTGTGTATCTAAGATTCAACATAGAGATTTATTTATGAACCTTTTTTTTTTGTAAAAATGTAAATGTATGATATGGAAAAAATTTTTAACTGTTCAACGAAAAATCAAATTAATTCATCTCATTTCACCATTTCTCAAACCTTGAATTTTATATCTTTGTAGTATATTAAAAATTTTCTCCATGAAGTGATTTATTTACTTTCCAAGAAATATATTGAAGAATTAAGAAACTCATTTTGTTCAAATCCATTATTAAATACAGGGTTATTCACGAATATGGCTCTAAAGAATATTTTTAGGAAAGACACAAGATTAAGGATTGAAACTCTAAAGGTGAGCTTCAAGTAGGAATACAACTTCTCGTTTATTTTATTAAGGTTCTGGGACTTTCGGTTTCTGCGGAAGTGACATCAATTTTCGTTTTTCAAATGGGAAGACCCATTTTTATCGCATAAATAGATTCTCCATTGAATTCTGAGTCTTTTTGATTCGAAAAGTTTGAATTTTCCTGAGAAAATTCTCTTTAAATGAGGAAATACGAAAAAAAATCTCAAAATTGAACTCTGCTGAAATACAGACAACTTCGAGGTTTTTCAATTAACATTATCATTTTTGATAATCTCCAAGAAGAAAGGCTGATGCTTGTTTTCCGATAGTGTGATTTTCCGAATATGATACAGGAGGTCAGAAATTCTTTGTCAAAAAATAATAGGAGCATACGTCCAAGACTTATATCCCAAAATTAATATTTTTCAAGATATTCAGGAAAGACAATTTTGTCTTCAATTTTCAATCTCATTCTGAATGTTTTTTTTACTGAGAAATAATTAGCGGTCAAGTGAAATTTTTGGAAATCTCTGTTATCGAGTAAAAATTTTCTTATAGTTCAGACATTTCAATCCTGAATCTTGTGTCTTTCCTAAAAATATTCTATAGAGCCATATTTGTGAATAACCCTGTATAGTACATACAAGATACAAGCCAACTTACTGAGATTCAATGGATGAATGAAGAACAAAATACAGAAAGTGTGTATGTTATAGTTGGTTGAGAGCAAAAAACTTCATTGGCATAATTCTTTTATTTTTTTTAAAGTAAAATATAAAAATTACAAATTTCAAACCTTATTTTTCTCTTCCAAATATTTATAATGAAGATCATTACAATCGTTATTATCGATATGTACCCACCCATCTTTAGTTACATGGTACACCCTAATAATACCTCCTGAAGCAGAATCCCTGTGTGTTGCGTGATAAATTGATCTGCGGCCTAAGTCATATGCTTCTTGATCGGTCAAGTCCCATTTGTACCCTGAATCTAAGACACCAAAAGCGTAAATAGATCCAGAACCCACGCTGAATATTTTTCCTGGTGTCCTGGTACCTTCTGAATCTACATAGTACAGTTGAGGACCCTGAAGCATGTTCAAATTAATTTATATTCTTAATCATTCTAATATATTATTGTATTGAAACTTCTGATACCCTAAACTTCACTGTAAGATTCAAGGTTATAAATTATTAGTAATGCAATAGTATATTCTAAAACAAGTTGCAGAATGAGCTCCTATTCCAACACGAATGCGAAATTCGAAAGCATGAGTGTTGGAATTGCTTTCTGCAACGAGTATTGGACGATATTTTCTCTATTTCAGTCAAGTTTTGTGAAATATTCCCGAAATTCGAATAAAAATTCAGATTAGTAACTTTTGTGTTGTATCTTGGCAGTTGGTGTCACTAAGGAAATTTGACAGATTGCGGAATTTGAATTGATTTGATTCGAAAATTGAGTGGATCGGAGGTCAGTACTGACAACCACAAAACGAAAAATATAACTGAAAACAATGCTGTAATGAGTTTCATTACAGCACTACTTTTAGTACTGTAATGAACTCATTACGATACTGAAATAGAGAAAATATTTTCTCTATTACAGTCAAGTTTTGTGAAATACTCTCAAAATTCAAATAAAAATTCAGATCAGTGACTTTCGTATTGTATCTTGGCAGTTGGTGTCACTAACGAAATTTGACAGATTGCGGAATTTGAATTAGTTGATTCGAAAATTGAGTAGATCGGAGGTCAGTACTGACAACCACAAAACGAAAAATAGAACTGAATGAGTTTCATTACAGCACTACTTTTAGTACTGTAATGGACTCATTGTGAAACTGAAATAGAGAAACTATATTACTGTATATTATAACTCAATTACTTACTCGTTTATCCCATCCAGCTAACATCATTCCCATAGACAGCCCCATGCCTTTGTAGTTATAAACCATATTAGCCATCAATTTCGAGGCAGCAGCAACTGATATCCTCTCCCTATTTCTAAGTTCATGCAGACGACATTGTTTAGATAACACCCTATCCCAATAAACACAATCTGCTGCACCTCCTGCCAATGTTCCTGAAAGTTTCATTCAACCTCACAATGAGTACGTCGAGGTAAAATCGTCTAATTACCTAATAAGAAGTCGTTGATTTCGACAATTTTTTTCATTGTTTGTGAACCAATATACTGTCCACCGGTTGCTCTGGAATCAACAGCCAATACGATACCGTTTTTGTACATGAAGCCCAAAGTAGTCGTTCCATGATCGAAGTTGATTTTTAATTCTCTTCCGTTGTCATCTTTGGAGAAATTTGCAGACAATCCAATGGGCTACAAAGAATAGATCGGAAATATAGATGGTTTTTAATGAGTTTAAAAACACATACTTTTATCATTGGTGGTATACCAAGAGAAGCATTGTTGATGAAGTTACCACTCATCTGGTAAATCTCGCCATTGAAATCGGTGTCCCGTTTTGATCCAATATAATCAGTCATTCCACATAATTCAGCTAGAGCCATTGCGATTGAGAATCTTATAGGAAATTCAAGAATCTTGATTAATAATTCTAAACTTGAATGATACAGCGAAAACAAAACTTTTGAACACAGATAAATGACATTTGTGACGTTTGACCTAAATTCTTCTTTTTTATGACTTGTGTGACTGAAATGAATTTACCCGTATCCGCAAAATCATCAAATAAATAAACGAAAACAAATACTTCTGAATACTTTCTTAAACAACAAAGTATTACAAATTGGAGGAAATTTGATAAAAAAAACGCAAGTTCTCTGAAAAGAGAAGCCAATCATTTATGAAATTAGGACTGGGTGGATATGATGTTATGCTAATTTGAAAATGATACACATTTGTCTAATATTTGCAGCTTTTTATTACAATAAATATATAACAGGTTTGTGTTAACATTCTTGCAGACACATTTGTACAGAAACTTTGTTTCTTATTCTTTTTGGATAAAATTACATATGTATTTTTCGGTAATCTCAGTACATCCATAATAATTTTCCTGTTTTTTATTGACAATTTTCTTCTTGGACAGCTGATGGCTCTCAGTTGAAGTTCACCTCTTGTGTTTTCATACACTCCAACCAAATAACCTGATCGGTCTAAGGCCATCACATCTCAGGATGTTAAGACGCTTTAAAAAATGTAAAAACATACATACCTATAAGATGTTTCACTCAAAATATAGAGGTCGAACTGTGTTGGATTTGTGTGAATCACCGTGTATATTTCATTAAATTTAAAAATTTGGCATGTCACAAAATCCGCGTTGACTGCATGATAACGAAAAATAATTTACATACCTCTAAACGAATTCTTCGACGTCCTGTCAAATATGAAAATGTCCATTGACCATCATTCTCTCAATCTCAACCTCTATTTTACCGTGACGTGCCTCAAACCTTATTTTTTCAGTTTTCTCGAAGGAATTGTCTTCGTTTTCAAGTTCAGAAATCAGAATCGTCTACGATTTCATCATTTTACCAGTTGTTATCCAATTCCCGAATCTATAATTCTTCTTAGATTGATCAATTACCATTTTTCTTTTTTTTCCATCTCGAACTGGAATACACATTGAATCTTTATAATAGGAAAAACGGAATGTTTGAATTATTCCTGCTTTTCGAAAAGAAGAAATAGGGTGATGTTCGCCACACAAGTTTAATTTTATTATACAAGTGCAGAAGATATTCTTACATGAGTTCAAAATTCAAAAACGAACCACGAAGTGGTGAGTTTTTGAATGAACGAGTGTTAGAATGAGCCTTTTGTACGAGTATCATACATAATTTTCTCTAATTCGTTGAATTTTTATCGAAATTAATGAAATATTTCAGTAAATATTGTTTGGTGATTTTTGCATTGAAAAAATATTGATTGGCAAAACTGTTTTCTCCCAATAAATTTGACAGATAAGAAATAAATCCGTGGCAGTAGACCAACATGTAATCAATGAATATTACCATGAAATCTGTGCAAGAATGAGATATTCTAGCATGATTTTATTCTACAAGATGTGATAGAATGAACGGATTCGACACAAAATCGGAGAATTCATATAAAGCAATAAATTTTCAAAAAACATTACGCTATTATCATACTGAGGTAAAAATTATTGATATTAAAAGAGTCTTCCGGGCTTATTGGCCCTAACGTTTCGCCCAAAAATGGCTTCCATGTTCAGCCTGGGATAGTAACTTTCGATATTGGAAATAATCTCCGCCTTTGAGAAATCTATATTCTGTCCATCTGCAGATTTTTCTGTCTGATTCAGTCGACAGCATCGTTCGTGCTCCTTAATTGTCGTATTGATACTCCGTTTTGGTGTACCAATATAGTCACAAGGTCTCCTGTAAATACCGGCTTCTGAAAGTGAAAGGCACAACATCGAGACCGTTTATAAGTAGACATAAAAACTTGGACAACTGATCAGAACTACCAAAGACAAAGTCGAGCCACCCTCACAAGGCGGTATTTACAGGATACCTTGTGATTGCGGCAAAGTCTATACACGGTTATTCACGAATATGGCTCTATAGAATATTTTTAGAAAAGACACAAGATTCAGGATTGAAATTCCAAAGGTGAGCTTCAAGTAAGAACGGAAGTGACATCAACTGTCGTTTTTCAAATGGGAAGACCCATTTTCCATTGCATAAATAGATTCTCCATTGAATTCTGAGTCTTTTTGATTCCAAAAGTTTGAATTCCCCGAGAAAATTCTCTTTAAATGAGGAAATACGAAAAAAAAATCTCAAAATTGAACTCTTTTGAAATACAGACAACTTGGAGGTTATTTCATTAAAAATTCTCATTTTCGAGAATCTCCGAGAAGAAAGGCTGATGCTTCTTTTCCGATAGCGTGATTTTCAGAATATGATACATGAGGTCAGAACCTCTTTGTCAAACTAAGAAGTGACGAAAATCTTCGTCAAAAAATAATAGCAGCATACGACCAAGACTTTCATCCCAAAATGAATATTTTTCGAGATATTCAGGAAAAACGATTTTGTCTTCAATTTTCAATCTCATTCCGAATGTGTTTTTTCACTGGAAATTAATTGGCGGTCAAGTGAAAGTTTTGGAAATCTCTGTTATCAAGAAAATATTTTCTTATAGTGATAGCCTCAAACTATTTATAAAATAATTATTGTTCAAACAAATGAAAAATAAATCGGGATCATAATGACTTGATGGAACAGGGTTTTGTCTCTCCTGAAAACTTGGAATTTTGGACATACGACATATTCACAACGATTTGCTTCTTTTAAAGTGCCTTTCCAACATTGTTAACCTTGTTTATAGAGTACAAGTTGACTCAAATTTGATCGCATGTCGTTATTATTCAACCTAACCCATCCAAATAACAACTGACACAAACACCTCTTTTTATAAGTTAATTCCAAAGGTATTCTGAAATATCTTTGGTTAATTAAACTATCCCTATAACCTTCCAACAAGTTCAAATGATTCACACTGGTAGCTTTCTTCCAAATATCTACTTGTGTAACACGTGCGCCACCTATCTTGAGTTGATTGTACCATGCCTATAACTTTCGCATTAGTGCAAGAAGTAGCCTACTCAGAACATTACAAACCACCAAATGTAATGAAATGGCAATCTTGTATATTCGTAATTTTGCGTTTTCAATAAAATAAGTCAGTCATCAACTTACCAATTGGGCTTGGAGAAGTAAGTACATTCTTTCTTTCCTCACCATCAAAAATCTGAAACATTCAGAGAAAAGTTGAGGGATATTTTCACTAACAACCTCAAACCCTGGGATTTAAATAAAACACAAAATTCGCGCACAAGAGCAAAATATATTTGAACAGAACTTGGTTTTTTTTGACATTAAAAAAATTCTTGGCGCTAATTTAATTTTTTTTTCGAAGTTTTTCAATTTGTTGTATCTTAGATTTTGTACTTGACATAAGTCTATTCTTATTAAAAATCCTACACGTTTTTAATAAGATTATACATAGTCTTACAGCCTTAAAAACTATATACTTTATAAATACTTAGCATTATTAACAACCATAATATGGTAAAAATTCAGTATATCTCAACATGGGTCTATATTGAAACCAATTGTCATTCAGAATAAATTGATAATGCGAAAAGGTTGACCCAGAACAATGTTTTGACAATGAAACATTTGAAATGAAGGAGAATTTAAAAAAACATCGAAAAAAGTAATGCGTAAGTTGTTTGGAACTTTTCAGTGAGTATAAATTTACATCCTGGACATTCCCGTGAATAAATATGGATAATGACATATTTACATGAATGACCTAAAACAGTCAAAATATCGACAAAAAGACAAAATTCTTTCAGCAAGGATCATTTTTACATCAAGAGCTCAAAGTTTGTCGAGACCAAAAATCGTAACTATGCTTCGATTTGTGGTGGAAAACCTTGATATTTCAATATCTACAAATGTTAATCCTATCCTCAATATCACATATCAATATGAACTAGAATTATGCAATATACATCGGAAAATTTTCGAATGCACATATCTGAATGAGAATGTTAAGGACATTGCACCATGAATTGCAAAATATTCTAGTTTTACAATTCAACCAATAAGAATCATTTGAGGTGCATCTTAAACAAAAACGATTAGAGCAGAAAAATCTTCTCTAATTACAAAAATGAGTAGAGTTACTGATAGCTTATCTAAAAATATGGTACCTATAATGATTTATCTTAAGATGTCACTCAAAAACTTTCTTATGTACAAATGTTTTTGTTTGAGGTTAGAGATTGCTGTACATTATTTCAGAATATGCCTGCTCAGAAAACTTTTATTACTCAATCGACTCAAGAAATATTAAGACCCCCATGTCATTGTAAAAAATCATAATTGACTTCAACAATCTTTTTTGAATATTCTCAAATGAAAATATCAATGAGATATCCAAACAGATTAAATGCTAATTGTTCTTAATTTATACCATGAAGTTTTCGTTTAATGTAGGACAAATTTATTTACAAAATATTACAGTCACTTCAATCACTGTCAAAATCCTTCAGAGAGTTAGACGAAACTCAGACCTGCCATTAATCATGAATCATTAAATCGTTCAATTAATTTCAATCAGTTACTTTACTGATCGCAATTTTTAGTCAAATTCAAACATTTAAGAAACAAGACTTCATTACGGAATAACTTCAAAATATAAAACAAATGCAAGTGGTTTCGACACCTATTGTTTTCTTTCATTTCACTTGAAGCCCACAAATTCAATGAAACCTCTTTTCGAGAAGAAATAAAAATAGATTATTTACACATGTTAAAAAAATTATGCGCTAAAAACAGATCAACGATGAAAAGATTCTTCAAAGATCATTGAAAGGATCTTTATTTTGAGGAAGAAAGAAAAAATACAGTTGAGGTTAATATTAGTGCCCCCTTTTGTATTAGCGAAAAAATATTTCAATGAGAGAATGTAATTTTTATATACTTTCATTCTTCACTCAATATTTTAGTGTTATTTGAAAGTTTATTGATATTGATTTTTTTATTTTTTTTTAATAACTGATTATATTTATTCCATCATTATTCCAAAAGATTAAACTGTTCATGTGTTGATGAAAGAATAATTACTACTGCTTATGTTGATTTTTATATGATTTTCTGATTTTTTTTGTCTTGTAGGTTACTTATTATATTTTGTCTATGGGGTCTAAGTTGAACTTGAACTGACATGAAATTAAAATGAAATAAATGATAATTATTCCTCGAAGAAGATACTGAGTACCTTCTATAATATATACTGACACACTATTCAGTAAAACAATAAAAAAGAAATAAAATGGAAATTACCGAAAAAAATAATGATTAAATATGTACATATATATAGAAACAAATTCGATTTCTTAGATTTTTTGATTTGAAAGAATTTCAAGTATACTAATTACCTTCAAAATAATTAAGTATAATTACCTAAAATGGGTTCCTTTGAATTGGAGTTCCTCAGAGTCAATTTTGATCGTCTTCAACATACTTTTGAAAAAAGATAAATGTACAATTAATCCAAATCTGGAGACTACTTGCAATATCCCATTACCAACAGGAACCTTTACGTCTTCTAAAACAGAATAAAGCTTGGTGAAAATCGCAAGCATAAAAAATCGTTCAACTCTGATGTTTGTTTTTACAATTCTCGATGGTAACTCAAGGTAGAATCGAAATTCTAGGAATTCTGGTCGATGTCGAAAAAATGAAGTTAAATGAGCTCATGATTGAGTATAAATCTACTTATAAATGCCCAGTCAGAGGCATATTCTGACTTTAACCTAATATTTACAATATATACATATAAATTTGAAAAGAAACTAAAATAAATACTATTGCTTTGTCGTGGGTTTTTTGCGTTTAACAAGGCTGGTTTGATTGTAGTTGATTTTTTTGCTGTTCTTATTCCTATTGATGTTTTTCTGGTGGTTTTTTCGTTGAGGCATATTTATGTTTGGTGAGATATCCCTCGAAGAAGACTCCGAACCCTAAAACAAGAAAGGGCAAACATGTAACATTATATTTGCTTCAAGTCTAGCATGCTTACAGTTTAAAATAACGTTTTGTTTTTTCTCTACAATCAAGTTCAAACCAATTCGTTCAATATGCAAGATACAAGGAATCTGCGATTTTTAATAATAAAATTATGAAATATGGACTTATGAGTTCTTCATAATATAAGTTGGTGGAAAAGGAAGTTTTATGAATGAAAAAAGACTTCAAACTTGATCTTAATGCTTCCACTTCTTCCCATAATGATGTTTCAACAATTTTTTTTAATATAGCTTGCTTTTTCATCTCGATTTTGAGAACCCTAATCAAATTACTGTTATAACCTCATCAAGTTCATACCTCTGAGCTCCCTCCACTTTCGTCAAAGGATGAAACTGAACCGCTGCTGGACAGAGATCTGCTGGATCTTTTCGGCGACGGTATGGGAGATATTTGGGGGCTCCCCTGATGCCTGAACGAGCTCTCCAAAGTCCTCCGGTACTGTACGACTTTGTCGGTGACCCTGACTATCCTGCCCAGTATAGATGTGTTTTGGCAGTTGCAGTATTGGGAAAACGGATGCACGGCATTCGACAGAACGGAGTATGCGTATTCGAATGCTCTCTTCACCTGAAAAAAAAACATATATTACATGAAGAGGATTTGTATTAACGGAAGGAACATCCAGAACTTGAAGATATGTAATGATATGACAAATCATTTCGAATTTTCGTAGCAGTCACACCAACTGCCAAGATACAATACAAAAGTCACTAGGATAAAGAATCTGAATTTTTCATTGAATTTCCGACAATATTTCACAAAACTTGTTTGAATTAGTGCAATCATCGCCTAATACTCGTTGAAGAATCCAATTCCAGCACTCATGCTTTCGAAAACTCGCTTCTTTGTCGCTCTTTTTTGAATTTCGACTTCGTATTGGAAAAGGAGCCCTTCTTTGCAAATTAAGCTAATGAAAACTTTTTTTTTCTCTCGTTGGGCTGGTAGATTTTCATTTCGTAATAAAAATTGTATTGATTTTTTATTGAATAGATTATAGGTATGTGTTGTACTGAATGCAGGGGTGAAATGAAATTGTCTTTCTCCTTTACTAGGCTTTTATTCAGAACTTAACAAAAGTACCACTTGCAGTCGACTTGCTGTGGAATCCAACCACTATAATGTGAAATACAAAATTATTAGAACTCGCTAAATTAAATGAAACTAAAAACAAAAAAACCATTTATGAATATTTTCGCAACTTACCCAAAAAAAAACAAATTCATTTCGGTTTAGCGAACAATTTGCACAATCTAATACGGCTGAAAAGATCTTCATCGAGCGTCAATCAAACAATAATTTCAAGTGCGCAAACTGCCCGCTACCGAGTTCCGCGACACAATTCTGAAACAAGCCATACCTATACTCCTCAAACAAAACACCTTCTGTGTTCTGCTTCAGTGTATGTTTTTTTTATTTGTGAATATTTTGTTCTTCTCGGGTCAGGTGGAAGAGCAGACACTTCGCTTGGAGTGAACTGAACCTCGCCCTTTATATTATTTCCACTCAATGATGTTTTATATGTATATTTTGTTCACTTCAATAAAGACCTAATAATAATAATAATATATCATTCTCTGTTTCAGTAGCGTAATGAGTTCATCACAGTACTGAAAACAGTTCTGTTTTTCGTTTTTTGGTTGTCAGTACTGACCTCCGATCCTATCAATTATCGAATCAAATCAATTCAAATTCCGTAACCTGTCAAATTTCGTGAGACATTCCAACTGCCAAGATACAATACAAAAGTCACCAGGATATAGAATCTGAATTTCTCATTGAATATTTCACAATAGTATATTCTAAAACAAGTTGCAGAATGAGCTCCTATTCCAACACGAATGCGAAATTCGAAAACGAGCGACGAAGGAGCGAGTTTTCGAAAGCATGAGTGTTGGAATTGCTTTCTGCAACGAGTATTAGACGATATTTTCTCTATTTCAGTCAAGTTTTGTGAAATATTCCCGAAATTCGAATAAAAATTCAGATTAGTAACTTTTGTGTTGTATCTTGGCAGTTGGTGTCACTAAGGAAATTTGACAGATTGCGGAATTTGAATTGATTTGATTCGAAAATTGAGTGGATCGGAGGTCAGTACTGACAACCGAAAACAATGCTGTAATGAGTTTCATTACAGCACTACTTTTAGTACTGTAATGAACTCATTACGATACAGTCAAGTTTTGTGAAATACTCTCAAAATTCAAATAAAAATTCAGATTAGTGACTTTTGTATTGTATCTTGGCAGTTGGTGTGACTTACGAAATTGACAGATTACGGAATTTGAATTGATTTGATTTGAAAATTGAGAGGATCGGAGGTCAGTTCTGACAACCACAAAACAAAAAATATAACTCAAAACAATGCTGTAATGAGTTTCATTACAGCACTACTTTTAATACTGTCATGAACTCATTACGATACTGAAATAGAGTAATAACTATTTTCGTTAATTAAAACGAACACAAATTGAACATGAATATAGAGTAGTAGATTCTATTCAATGATCTGATTACGAATTTCGTCGATTAGTTCAAAATTG
Source organism: Hippodamia convergens (assembly GCA_038502775.1). NCBI lineage: Eukaryota > Metazoa > Arthropoda > Insecta > Coleoptera > Coccinellidae > Hippodamia > Hippodamia convergens. The sequence goes on from CM076607.1 coordinate 92,285,053, forward strand.
ACACTGTAAATACGCCAATTAACAGAAACAGTTCCAGAATTGCATATTAACGAATCTGTAAGTCGGCCACATACAGGGGACCTATTCTCGAAATCATTTGCAACTCCACGCATACGCATTAATACGAATGGCGATTATGAATGTGAAACTAGCAACAGTTCTTCCAGCAACAGATTTACGGCCGTTTTCAATAAACAACCGAAGAAGATAGCCGATAGCCGATATTTGTCTACCTGCGTTAGAGAAATCGATCCATTTGTACCTACTTCTGTTCCAATATTCTATCTGCCTACGGGGATTTCTATCGATCGGTAAGGTGTATCGTTGGTTTCCTAAAGAGGTCAGATAGAGCTACAGAGATACGGACCCCTGAAGTAAATGAGCCTACCGGCGTTCCAAAGAACTTTAAACTTAACCAAAGATAGTTGAAAGAATCTTCGGTAGCGTTATTTGTTTACTGGTGGAATTCGGGCAGTAAGAACTATGGATAAGTGTTGGGAATTTTTTCAGAGTACATTTTATTGCTGTTTTCTGGGATACCTGAGCGAAATTGAATTGTATTAATGAAGTACTTTAATCGCGATATGGAATTATTGCAATAAAATGATGGGATGAAGATGAGGAATGGAAAGAAACGATTACGCGAAAAGTCCATAAAATACTTGAATGATTAGGAGTTCACATGTAAATTCTTATTGAACAAGAGTGTGTTGAATGAAGTTTTCATTAATATTCGAAAGTAAAATCTCCAAGGTAAGACTATTTGAACCTATTCAGTTTAGAAATATCCACGTTCTTAGTTTTCAGGAATCACGGAAAAAAAGCTGTAGCGGAATTGTGTGTGCAGTACGTTTCAATAGAAAGGTTCTACCAACAAGAATTTCACAAAATTGCTGATATTTATAGGCTTACAGGCAGGGTTGGCCGATATATATCGAGTGATATATATCATGATATATATCTTGATATATATCTGATATTTATTGACTCGATATATATCATTCACTTTTTTGACGAAATAAATACCTCAGAAAAAAATCCTTAATAATTTGGTTAAAATTGAAACGTGACAACAGTGCGGTCTGTGGTTAGATCTCCCGTCTCGGGGATTCTTTTCTGTTATATTTATTGAAGTTATTTATTTTATTTTCATTTAGAAAAAATTTTCTGTTTTTCGTCTTGTTTCTTCTGTTTTGTTACTGGTTTTAATTAAAATTTTATGAATAATGGTCTTTCAATACATATGTAAGTTCAATGAACCGTTTTTTGCAGTTTAGCTGAAGAACAAAACTTTTGATATATATCAGATATATATCGGATATATATCCGATATTATGATATTTTGATATTTATATAAATATCATGATATTTGCCAACCCTGCTTACAGGCTACATAATGGTGTAACTCGTATATTGATACGGTCAACGAGTAAGTATTCACTCTGAAAATAGAATAACATGTATTTAGGCTTTAACGAACTTTTATTTTCAGAAATAGTGAAAATATGACATCTCACATTGGGAGATTCAAGAAATATAAAAAGCATATCATCTTTGTATGTTCAGATTGTGTTAACTTATGCTTCTGAATGTTTCGACTTGGTGACCAGGATGAATTCATGATACAGCAATGTTTAATCATTCAGATTTGGAAGGTGAAATTTATAAACTGTTCCTGACTGTACCAACAAGTATCCATTGTATAATGATTTCAGGATATTGTGAACAACAAGACAGACTCGGAAATCGCTGGTTATTGTGTGATAATATCCAGTAGTAGAGCTGAACAAATATTCAACGGAATCTCATATCTTGTTTTTATTATTTTCATGTATTAACAAACTGAAAGATAATAATTTAGTTGAAGAAAATATACACAATAAGTTGAATTTCAAGTCAAATACTTTTTCAGGTGATTAGCGTGATTAACAAACTGAAAGATAATAATTTAGTTAAAGAAAATATACACAATAAGTTGAATTTCAAGTCAAATACTTTTTCAGGTGATTAGCGTGTTCGGAGGAGAAGATATTCTGTTTGAGCATTGAATATGAGGGTTGAAACTTGAAAATATTCTATTTGTAAATACTGCTACAGCTACTTGAAGATATTTCCAAAAGTTACAATTTTAAAGAAGTACATGCAGAAATGAGTGTCACTTATAGATAGATGGTTTCACGTATTTAGTCATAACCTCAGCTTGGTTTATTATTCCATAGAGTTCATATTTTAAATGGATGTGAATTTGCTCTTGATTGAGCAAGTTGAATAAGGCCATTGCCAATTAGTTTGGTGCAATAGGCATCCTAGTGCTCGTTTATTGTAAGTTTCGTTGCCACCGCAATAAATGAAGTTGTACAAAATAATTGAATGGTCGACTAGAACAAAGTTGGATGTCATTTTATTTTTTTGTCTAATTAGTTTAGGGTTTTTGTTAATTTTTATGTAATTAGGTTTCACCTGTATGAAAATAAAGCTGTTTGTTCATTTTATTTATTGTTATAATTTTTTTATTGTCCTTACTGGATAGATTATCTGCTAATTTACCCATTATTTTTGTTCCACGAGGAAATGCAGATGAACAAGATCATAATGGGTAACCTTACGATAACGAACGAATATGATTGCAATTGTGCTTTCAATTAGAGTTTCTCAATTTCAGCCTGAATGATATTTCTCTCTGTTTTTTTTTATAGTCCGTTTCTTCACATCCAAATATTAGACAGCAGAAAGACAGTCACTTACATATAAATAAATGATTTTCTGCACTAAAAATAAGATTTTTCATTATTTAACTGTTAACGAGTAGTAGTAATATTGAAATTGATATAGTTCACAGGGTTCGAAAATATCATGATATTTATATAAATATCAAAATATCGGATATATATCGATATATATCTGATATATATCAACTTTCTGATATTTATGTTCATAAACAAATTCTCTAGTTTTTTCTTGAAAAATCAATCACATCAAACGCATTTAGAATTTCATTTACCAATTTTGTTGAAGAAACTAGACAAGAGTCTCAAAAACAGAAAAAAAAACAAAAATAAAAAAGTTAGTAAATAAGTTGGTCATTCGAATCATTTCAAGAATTTCCTGTTCATATGCAGTAAAAAAGAGCACAACGAAAAGAGCAATGACGATTTCACGGCGAGGTTATGAAATCACCATCTGAAGATGATATGAAAGGATGTATGGGATTCCTCGAAAATCCGTTGCTTTTTCGATCATACAAACACTTTGAATGTCGGTAAATATCCTATTACAGCTGACGTGGGCATTGGCTCTTAAATCGCCATTGATTATGACATTTTTATGCAGAATCAAAAATTTCAATAAATTTATAAATATCCTTGATATATATCAATGCTTATAAATATCGATATATATCATGATATATATCATGATAAATATCGACGATATATATCGGTCGAACCCTGATAGTTCATATCAGTATTCATGCAACCTCATTTAATTTCTCATCACGTTTATGATTTTTTTAATTATTTTTCTAGATCCCTTGATCCCCAATACTTGTTTTAAATAATCATTTATTCACAAGTGAAACCTAAAGGAAGGGTTGAAGTACAATTACTTCAACCAAATCAGATTGGGAAGTCAGTTTAATGAAATACTTTATTTTAGTTCCCCTGGTATTCCCTCATTCCAATTTTAAATTAACAAAACTTCCGAGTTCTAAACATAGATCATGAGTTGTCTTTATGCCTATTCTTTCATCAAAAAAAAAGGAAAAATGAAAAAACAACAGAATTTATATGAATTATTACATTCGAATTCGACATCCAATCACAGTGATAATACAAAAATAAGCGATTAATGATTCGAAAAATAAAATGAATAAATCAAGTTCTATGGATTGAGGTGAGGACTGAAGAAGTCCCTATCTATCCATGCTTTAACCAAGATATGGTTAAACCATGATTGTGAAACGCAAACCATAGATAGATATCAGCACCGATAGAAGGCCGGTAAAACCGAAGATAGAGCTCTATCGGCTATCTTCGGTTGTTTATTGAAAACGGCCGTAAGTCATTAAGAGTAGCTGAATGATTTTCTGAACTTCTCAGCCTTCTATTGAGGTTGTCTCAAACCTGCTCAATCGGATTGAGATCTGGACTTGTTGCTGGCCATTACATTCGACAGACTTCAACCTCTTCAAGGTACTCCTGAACGATGCACGCAGTCAAAGATATTCGAACCCATACCATAATCGATCCTCCCCCGAAACCAGTAGTATTCAGGAAATTGCACTGAGCATATCTTTCATGTGGACGTCTGTATACAAGGGAATGTCGATCACAATGGTGAAGGCAGAATCTAAACTCATCTGTGAAGAAAACTCTTTTCCGTTAGAAACCCACAGAATCTTTAGATAACATCGAGAAACGTATGATTATCTATGACGCCGATTGGATCCAAACATCTCTGTGAATCCCTCATTTATATCTTAACCCACAGAATCATTAAATAACGTCGAGAAACGTATGATTATCTATGACGCCGATTCCAAACATCTCTGTGAATCCCCTATTTATATATCTCTATGGAGATGCAGCACATTCGATCGACCTTCATTCGTGAAAATTCCTAATGTCAAGTTGTTCCGAACTAGATCACTCGTCAGGTCGGTGGCCAATCATGTCGAGAGAATGAGTCAGCGACGGTACGCCGATGTATAATTTTCGGCGTTTCGCCGATGACCTTTACCAGATAATTGATAAACGATACCGGCGAAAATGATGTAAAGCGCGTCAATTATTTTATCAAGCGACGGTATTTCACGAGGTCGAAGCCGGACAAACAATGATTGCTCTCGAATATTGAAATCGAAAATTCCTTCATCTTTTACCTCAGAAAATGGATGAGTCGATGTTGCAAACTCATCTTTCCTTGTTATTGTTGAAATTTTCATTCGAAATAACATTTGAGATTATACACTGCGCAAATAATTAACGCACATTATGAAAAACTCAAATTTATTCTACAACTGAAGGTGTTCTCAATGATAATTATTTTTATCAGAATTATGCATTTATATGTTATCCACTTTCAACGTTTTTCTTCAATACAGATGTTTTTTCCCAGCTGGAATAAAAAAAAAGATGATATTATCAGATTTTGAATGTATTGGCTCCATTCTAAACTCAGTTGTTCTCGATCAATTCTAGTGATAAATAGTTTTTCTTTCGTTTGATTTTCTACACTCATCGCTATGCAACGCGAAACACGCAATTTGACCCAAGAGGAATGTGCCCAAGCGGTAGTTTTGCGAGAAGAAGGGTGGACATACACAAGAATTGCAGAAAGGTTTGGAGTTTCCCATACAAGTGTGTCCAGAATGTTGCAGCGATTCAGGGAGACAGGTATGAATGTCCGAAGACCAGGACAGGGTAGACCACGGGTAACAACTGCCATTCAAGAACTTGAGAGTTTGTTCTTTGAGACAACGGTTTGCAACCACTCGCCTCCTTCAAAATCAGCTTGAGCAAACTCATGGGGTGCAAATTAGCACTCAGACAATTATAAATCGCCTCAGAGAATATGATTTAAGGCCTCGTGTTGCGGCAAGAGGCCCAGCTCTTACCCCAGCCCATCGAAGGGCGCGTTTGGATTTTGCGAGAGAGCATATCCATTGGGAAGGGCCGATTGGGAAAGAGTTCTCTTCACAGACGAGTCTAGATTCTGCCTCTACCATTGCGATCGACGTTCCCTGGTATACCGACGTCCACATGAAAGATATGCTCAGTGCAATTTCCTGAATACTACTGGTTTCGGGGGAGAATCGATTATGGTATAGGGTGGAATATTTTTGACTGCTCGCACAGACCTAGTGGTCGTTGAAAATGGAGCTACTAATGCTGATAAGTATATAAGGAACATTCTTGAAGAGTATGTAGTGCCATTTGCCCCATACATTTGTGAAAATTTCATTTTTATGGACGATAATTCCATACCTCATCGTGCGCGCATCGTTCAGGAGTACCTTGAAGAGGTTGATGTCTCTCGACCGATTGTGCAGGTTTGGGACAAACTCAATAGAAGGCTGACTAGTTCAGAAAATCATCCATCTACTCTTAATGACTGAGGAATCCAACTCGGAGAAATCTGGGAAGGATTAGATCAGAACATTTTAAGATCACTCATTTTGAGTATGAACCGTCGTTTCCGAGCTGTAATTAACGCAAGGGGTGGAAATACCAAGTATTAAATCACTTATCAGCATTTTAGTATTTTGAAAATTGTTCATTTCTCTTCTTTCACATAAGATTCGGTGAAATCCTGAATTTTTTTTCCACTTAATGTGTCTTTTCTGTTCAAAACCTTCCCGAGAAAACATAAAAAATAAGTTATAAAGTCAATGTAGAGTTAACTTTCATTAAAATTGAGATTTTCAGAATGTGCGTTAATTTTTTTGCGCAGTGTACAATAGTAGGGGAGCCCAAGCAGGGATTTCTGGATTTACTCAGGAGGGGCACATTAATATACAGAGGGATTGCTTATACCCGGTTAAGTACCTCCACCAAATATGGGCGCCATATACAGGTGTCCCACAATTAGACCGACAAACTTCTAGTGGATGTTCAAGACATTATTTCAGACGCTTTCGACTAAAATGATATAGTACAAAAATGCTTCGTTAAGGTGCTAGGGCCCTCTGAAGATGACTTCCAGGCAACACTCTTTGTGACATATCTCCAAAACTGAGTTACCTAAAGTGTTGAAATTTCACACATTGCCTACTATCAAGAATACGCATCGAATGGTTCGAGTGAATTTTTTCATCTCAATCATTAGCGTATCATTCTGGGGGGCGAGGGGTATTTTTAGTGACAACTTTTTTACCTTCAATTATTTCACAAGTTTTACATCAAATTCAGAAACTGCATTTTTTTTCGAGAGAAAAGATGCTCGTGTATAACTTCGCCCAGTTGCACCAGTTTGGAAAAAAATGGATTTGAAATTTTCTCTCTTCATCATTTAGCTAAGGACAAAGAACTCTCAGTAGCTCTTAAAAAAAACTTCAAGGGAATTAAATGATTTCGTATTATGATTGTTTTATGAGGCACAAAGCTCTCATAAATTACTGAAATCGAGTACAATAAATTGATATTTCACTCACTTCATTATAATTCTTCACATAACGAACATTGAGTAGTGAATAAAATGAAAATTCCAAATCAAATAGGTGAAGCACTTTTGGAGATATCTGGCAAAAAGAATTGTCTGGAAGTCATCTTCAGAGGTCACTAGCACCTTAACGAAGCATTGTTGTACTATATGATCTCAAATAATGTCTAGAACATCCACTAGAAGTTTGTCGGTCTAATTATGGGACACCCTGTATATGGCCGCCCGTCCAGGATAAAGGGTCAAATTAGTAAAAAAAAAAACGATCATCGGGCATCCTCAAGCTCGTCAGATCAAAGTACGGCGAGTTAATTACATGCTGAAAAATGTGTATATCACTAATCTGACAATTGTACAAAAAAAAACGTCGCTTGGATATGGTATACACAACCTTGACTTTTCCTATCATATCTTCGAATTTAAGACAAGTATGAATCTCCATATTAATGGGATTGCCATTCAACTGAAAACTTCTCAAATTTAGAGCTATTTAATCAACCACCTTAAATTGTATTCCAAAATTATAACTTGAAATGTATTATTCCTGCTTTTTCCAACACAGTCTCAACATGCCATCGAACCTCATCAATCTGATATTATCCCCTAATATACAAACTGACAAAGAAACTGCAACATCCAGAAGGAGCTGTTCATACAGTTGAGCATCGCCGGCAACGATAACAGTGGTGCATTGAACTAGAACATTAGAATGTGGAATGGCATCAGTTCGTCTTTTCTGATGAATCTAGATTCTTCTTAGGTGCACATGATGGCCGAAGAAGGGTTAGACTACGTCGGTGAGAAAGACGTGAACCTCATTTTGATTTTGAGTGTCACGTACACTGTGTCCCAAATTGGGTGAGACCGCACTGTATCTCAGCTTTTATTGAAGATAGAGACATGCGCTTTTCGCGACCCTGTGTCACTTTTTTGTAAAACTTTCGAACTACTTTTGTTTCTGAAATACAGGGTGAAAACGAAAATGAGATAGAGAAAACATGAAAACTGCTTTTGATAGATTATTTCACGTATAAGCCCCTGCCGTAGTTGAAATTTTTTTCAGAGCACTGATTCAGAGATTGAGCACAAACTTAGAATTTTTCAGATAGAAAACCCTGTATATTTCAACGTCAAATTTCTGCAATTATTTTTCTGAATACATTGATGTATCATAACCTGATTCTTAATGAATTTCAAAAATCAGAAAAATCCATATTTATATTTGTTTTTTTCAATAGTAACACATGAATTCTTTCACAAATCCATGAAAGTTGAAGATGCATAAAAATTTTCAATATAACTATTAAAATTTGTTCCATTCTCAACAATTTCAAGTTCATGTTGAAGAGTGATATTTTGAGTTTATGATTGAATTTAATCACAGCCTTCTAGAGTACAAGCCAGGAACAAGGAAATTCGGCAACGTCGCGCGTAGGCCTACCAGAGACCCACGAAACTCGTGTTGCGTGGTGAAGAATAGATTTTCAGTAGGGCGACTTTTGTTGTTAGTGTAGGTACGTGTGTTTGAATTTTGTTGATAAATCGTAGTGTTTCAGTGAATAAATGGCTGGAAATAAGTGAACTTTATGGGAACTGAAAAACTGTGTTTTAGTGAAGTGCAATGGAGGTTTCGTCTGATTTTCTTTACTAATTGAGATCATGTACTGGATAGGTTGGAGGTTAGGTTAGAATTTCAATTGCGATGAAAATAGTTCCGATAATCATAGGAAATTAACTTCAAAAGTTTGTCCATTTTAGATTTATATTAATTGCAAAATAGCGACATGGATAACTCCACCAAAATTTATGTTTCAGAATATGCTGCTCCTTCGAGCAGCAGTCAGCAGTTGAGGTACGAATGCGAAATCAATTTTAAATTCACTTTGTTCGGTTTTTGCAAATTTACTCCTAAACAATCTCGTAAATAATAAGAATAATATGATTAATGTCGAGCAAAACGGCGAAAACACTTGAGAGGAAAAAGTTTGCATTACCCAAAGATAGAAACTCACCCTGCTTAGAATGAAATCGTCCAACTTTTCATGAAAATATGCATATCCGTTGAGATTGCGTATCAATTTTTTGTTGAAAATTTCAATATTTGTTGTGTTAACATCTTATATCTATTCATTTTCATATTCACTTCGATTTCTACATATATTGAGTTCATAATTATGTTGAGGATACTTGTTTTGTTCACGTAGAGAATTTCATTTAATTTTTTGGCAAGAGTTGGCCCTACACCTTCCCGTGGTTCTTGCTGAACAATGAATTGAATATCTAATTCTTTTCCTAACTTATAATTCAGATAATTACCTTTCAATTTCAACCAAGATTGAAACACAATCGTGAGATTTTTGCCAAGGAGTAATTAAGATATTCAATTTTTTGACTAAGTAGGGTCTTATATTCTTTTTTCTTAAAGCAAAAAGTCATTTGATGAATTTGCAAATGATTTGAATTCGAAATAACATGATATCCCGCGTTAACGCATCGGACGAGTATACCTACGCTTCGCGTTCGCATACGGCGTTGCCAGATTTAGTTCCAGACTATCTCTATAGACGGCTGTGATTTAATGAAATCAACAGGTTTAAGTCACATGGCATTTTAAAAAAGTAATAACTAAATTAATGTGTGAAAGAATTTATGGCCTACTATTGAAAAACAAACATAATATAGATTCTACTGATTTTTGAAGCTGAAATTCATCAGAGGTTAGGTTGTGATGCATCAATGTATTCAGAAAAATAATTGTAGAGATTTGACGTTAAAATATACAGGGTGTTCTATCTGAACAATTCCAATTTTGTGCCCAATCTCTGAAATAGTGCTCAAACATTTTTTTTTAACTACGTCACTGACTTCTATGTGAAATAATCTATTAAAATCAATCATAGATAATTAATAAAAATAATAAATTTATCTTTTCGTTTTCAGTTTCATTAAAAGTAAAGCTAACCCGCGGCCTACGATATTTAACAGGCCAGAATGTTTCTTCAAAATGCCATGTTGCCGGCAACCCCATGGGGGGTTGCACCAGGCTCAGAGTGTTACGACTTTGCACTTGCAGTTCTGTTTTAAAGAGTAACGTGTGATGTGTGATATAGTTTGCATCAGAAATTCGACCGGAAAACGTGTAAAAACGTTTGTGTTTTTTTTCGTGTTCGTGTGATCGGTTTTTCAATCAATAAATAAAGTGGAAATAAGTTGTAAGAACAGTGTGTATCGAGTTTTTGATTGAAATTTTCAACTTTTAGTGTTTATATCTGGAAGGAATATCAACACGAAGGTTTTTCATTTTAGTATTTATTAGAATTGGTCTCTTTTTGGAGTACCTAACTGAAGACGTCATGTAACTCGGTTGATTTGGAAAAATTGAAGGAAATGCATCAACAGTTAATTTAGGAATTTTGTCGTTAGTGATTCATTATTATGTAATTTTTTTTTATATATGTATATAGAAAATGTAAATTAATAGTACTGAGCTGAAGGACCGAAGGTCGATAGCTCTTGTCTGAGTGTTTCAGTCAATAAAGACATTTTCTCTCTCTCTTTAGGAATTTTTTTATTTATTTCTCAAAATATGGGAATCTACAAAATGTTTTAAACAAACTACACTGTCATCGTTGTCTTCAAAACTATGTACTTTCTCTATGAATTGCGTTAAGCCATTTTCTTCTTCTCTCAGGATCTTTCGGAAATCCAAATACCGACATAGGCATAGTACTCAAATATGTAAGTGATTTTCTTCTTCACTTAACACGCGGTTCATTAAAGAGTCCCTCACAATTTTTATTCGAATGTGTAATAGATTGTTACAAAATTTTCAACACCATTCTTACTGCCGAATATGAAGTGAAGTTTGAAATGTTTATTTATGACATATTTCCAGCGTACTTGGGATGTTTATCACGACAAATGTTCGCAGCCTTGCGAAATTATCTTGAGCAAATTTTTACAAATTTTGAGTAATAGCTTCCTTATTAATTATTCTAAAATGGTTAGTCATAGAATCCCAAGATCTGCTCTTTCCGATAGGAAATTACTAACTTTTAACCGTTAGTTATCAGAATTTTTTTATTTATTCAGAGTTTATTTTTAGCTTTATATAACCTATTTTAGGGTAGAATTCAAAGTTTTCATTCATTCGGAGTTTATTCTTGTTGAATTTCTGTTTTATAGGATTTATATCGAGTTTAAAGATCAGCAGTCAGAATGTAATTGTTTTCGACAGCGAAATAATCCTTTTTTCTTTTTTGATGTTCATTCTCCTATTTTATTTGCTTCAGAAAGTAAAATAATTTTCATTCTGATTGTAATCTTGTGGAACTCAATACAACAGCTACCTCCTCGTGGTGAGTTCTGGATTATTTGCGATAAAACATTAAGAAATTATTCGCAGATAAACGAAATGCTATTTTGTTTTCCTCCCTACAGTTCTTTATTTCAGTGTGAAATGAAATAAATACGAAATTATATCGAAAACAGTGCGAATTGCACAAGAAAACCGTATGCTGCCTATATCTACGCGTGCCACTAGACACCCTGCACATAACAAAGGCAAAGTCTAACCTTCCGGTATGTTAGATTTAGTTGGCCGTGGCTCAAGACTTCCCAGAACTCATTAGGGACCTTGTTTAACAAAAACAGTCATAAACGTTAGATTCCGATCAACATCTCACCTGCAATATACCATAACTGCTCCTCCCGATATCATTAGACGGCAACAGCGGATCCTCTATGCACAACAAACTAGGCCGATACCCATCGATCATCTCCTTCTGCATCTCCTCCTTGTTGATGTACTGTCCCCCGTCCCTTATCCTAATGCCGGTCTTCATGTAATTGAACTTCCTACCGAACAGTTCGAAGAACTCGATGAGCAGCACCCCCAGATTGCCGTTTTTCAGATAGTCCGGCCTGGGGTGCAGCTGCAGGAAACTGATGCACATCAGGATGAGGCTGTAGCTCGAGATGCCCCGGTGAACACCTCGTTCAGGTCCCTCTCGAGCAGGAACTGTTTCAGCACGTACACTAACTTGGGCAGCACCGGGTACTTGGCGATGTAGTTCTTTATTAGTTCGGCAGATTTGACGCCGTTCGACATATTGAACGATATGTCCACTTTTATCTCGGTCCTTCTGTCGGTCAACTTAACTATCGGCACACTAGCTTTGTCCAACACTTTTATGCTGTTCTCCAGGGCCACCTCTTTCTCCAGGAACTCCTGCTCCAGGGTCCTCAGGGGTAGGTTAGACCATTTTCCTGGAAAACGTTACTGTTTCAGAAAAAAAGCTATCTTAATATATGGGTGATTCTCCAGAAACTGAGTCCCAACAGGTCACACATCAATAAATCTTTAAAATATTGAAATTTTTATGTTATGTATCAATCTGATGTTAGAGATTTCATTCTCCTTCCAGGTTCATATGACTTTACTCAACATTCATTCATAAATTTCAATTTTTTTTTAATAAGTATCTCGAAATTGTCATTCCCGTGGTATGTAATTGAATGGTTCAAGAACTTGAGAACGGTCATAATTCACATTCCTGAAGAAACGAAAACCAGATGAGATACATTCACTGGAATATTGTACCATGTATTATAGTTTGCCACATTCATTCGAAAGAAATAGTCAAAATTTTTCTTTCATTTGAAAAAAGAAATCTGTCACAGGCGAAAATGATCATTCCCGTGGCAGATTATGAATTTCATCAAATGATTCGAATGTAACGCGTTAACCCCTACCCAGTAGTTTGAAAAGAGCCTGAAAGTCACTTCCGATTGTTTATAACGTCAATTGTGTTTATATGATTGAACAGAAGAGTTCTGCTAGTTAGCGAAAGTGTTGAGATCGGTGTGTAACATCCTAGTTGTCATTCCCTTGGAGGAAAATTTTTCAGGTAAAAATTAAAATTTTGTAAAAATTTATTGTATTATTTCATTATAGCAAACATTCATAAAATATTCTGTTTTCTCATAAATGAAATATGTTTTTCTGGAAATACGAGAGTAAAATATCACTTTTGTCATTCCCGTGCGAAATCCATGACACGGGAATGACTGCACTACCAAGAGTATAATGTCTGGATAATGATGAACATAGTTTTTTCAAAAGAAATATTGTTCGTGCTCGAAGCGAACTAGGGAAAAAAAGAAAGATAGCGTTGTTTGAAAAGTAGTTAAAAGGCAGGAAAAAAATATGAAGCAGAACGAAGGAAAAATGAAAAAAACCATTCATGAAATTACTCCAAGGCAACAAAGGTTGCAAAGAAAGAAATAGAGAATTAATACAAAAATTTATAGAAGAGCAAGAAAACTTCAAATAGAGAAAATTTAGCTGAAAATACTCCTCCAGAGAGTTCTGATGATTAATTTTGAGATTGTAGGGAAATTCAACGCCAAAGAATGTCGAACAGAAGAAGAGTAGGAAAATACAGAGAAAAAAGAAAAAGAAATAAATATAAGCAGAAGTGATGTAGAATGAAGAAAATTTCCCGCAAAACTGAATTGCCTGAAGGCTCGCCTGCCCCAAACAAATTCTTTATTGAAATGAGATTGGATCTCCACCGAACCCAATGAGGAATGTTCACAGGTATGCAAAATCGATCGAAATTTCGTCACAGTATAACCTATATGTATATGAAATCATTAGTTTTTGTTTCAGTCGAAAAGACCTAGTAGTTCGGATTTTACAACCCCGTGAATATTGAATTCCTCGCGGCGATGTGACGTCATACTACATTCGCAAATCGCACTCCGTGAGACGAAAGGCCCTTATATTGGATCCGGCTACGTACTGAACCTCGCAAGTCGTTGGATGTAAAGTCACACGGATCCATCGAACTCATGTTTATAACTCGGCATTTCGGGCACTATTTGAAGTATTCAAATAATTTTTGGACACAATATTTTCATTTTCTACGGAGAATAGGAATATGTAGAAGTTGAAAAATGTGAACATTCCTCATTATGGACAATGTTTCGGGAGATTATTGAGGGTCAGTTGAAAGAAAGAAGGTAGTCAGATCGAATGAAAACCAGAATTATTATCGAAAAATAATGTCAGGCAATATAAAAAAAAATACAAAATGAAAAAATTTCCTTTTGTTCTAGATGTTTTTGAATAAAATTAATTATGCTAATTATGTATTTCGTGATGACGGCATCTTTGATCATTATTATATTTAGATATACAGGGTATTTGTCCTCAGAGGAGCCACCTCGTATATTTCTTAAGTTTGAGCTAGTAAATTGATTCTTAGCTAAAATGGTTCCTCAAAACAACGTTATTATACATCGATGTGAAGAGACCTTTCAAATGAAGTATCACTTAACTCCTCTCCCCTTTTCAATTTTGAGGGGTTGAAAGGCCCCCTCTTAGGGGGTTGCTCGTTCAAGCTTCCAATATTCATCAAAAGATGTTTTCCCGAACAAAATCATTCGACGTGATTTTTTCAATCATTATGGGATAAGAAAATAACGAGGTGGCTCGTCCAAGAACAAACAAGCTGTATATTATGGTTCCTAGAATACCTACTCTGTTTTTTTTATATATATGTATACTATATTGAAATTTAATGGAAGTTTCGAATCACTTCGTATCCAGAATCCTGACAGCATCATTTATTTAGATCATTTCCGTGGAACATTGATCATTCCCGTGGACTACCTCGACCAAATATTTTTCTGAAAATAGCTAAAATGCAGGAATTTCAGGTGTTATTCAATTTTTGTTGAACAGTTAGGTTTTGATTATGACAAAAATCCATATTTGAATAACATTTGTAAACTTTTTTGTTGAAATCAAAAGTACCGCTGAAAAGACACAGTTTCCGGAGAATCACCCATATAAAACTCAGTCGGCCATATTGTTGGTTACAACATTTATAACTCAAGATTGGATGAATGTTTGTTATGAAAGATTTTTGTTGGATTCTTCTACGGCGGGGTTAACATAAAATACCATAAAACCCTGAAAAATTTGATGAAATGGAAATAAAAATAGGAAATAATTTTCTTTCTTGCGAATAACGCCAATAGATGTCGCTCCGGTTAAAAGCGTTTTCGTGAAAGTATTATTTTTGATATTAATTCGGTGAACTCTAATATAATAACGCATCTGAGTACATGTGTTATTACACCTATCTTTTTTCCGAACACTACGGAAAATTTTATGACGAAATGTTTTGAACAAATCCTCATTTGTCATCAATTACTGTGTATTTTGAGTTGCCTAAACGTCTTGATTGTGCTGTCAAAATGGCAAGGTGAAATTGCCATTATTGCCTCTTCCATCTGAATCATTGCATTCTCTGTTTCGTGGAAAAACATCCGAATCAAGACATTTTCTATCGAACACACAAAAATACAATGGGTGTTTTCAAATGACTTCATTTGGAGCAGATACGAAAAAAATCTCAAAATTGAACTCTGTTGAAATACAGACAACTTCGAGGTTTTTTCATTAATAATTCTCATTTTTGAGAATCTCCCAGAAGAAAGGCTGATGCTTCTTTTCCGATAGTGTGATTTTCAGAATATGATACAGGAAGTCACAAATTCTTTGTCAAATTTAGAAGTAACGAAACATCAAAAAATCGTTTTTTTTCCAATTGGAACCCCATTTTTTCGAAGCATTTTCGAAATCTTCGTCAAAAAATAATAGGAGCATACGTCCAAAATGAATATTTTTCGAGATATTCAGGAAAAACGATTTTTGTTCAATCTCATTCCCAATGTGTTTTTTTTACTGGAAAATAATTAGCGGTCGAGTGAAATTTTTGGAAATCTCTGAATATAGAGAAAATATTTTTTTATAGTTCAGACGAGTTCATTTTTTCTTTATTTTTTAAAGCTTAGGATAATTTCCCCAAAATTTTAATTCTGGAGAAAGCCTTTTTTGTCATGGTAGGGAAATCTGAATTTTCAGTAATGAAATTGTTACATGTTCTGTTAATTATTCTTTCAAAAGCATTAAAAATTATTTTTTTCTGCATTCCTGAGAATTTTTTACGTTGACTTCACTAATACTCACATTGAGAACTGTAAACCAATTGTTGCTCTCGCATTACAGATGATAATTCAAGAACTCGTCTGAACTATAGAAAATATTTTCTCGATAACAGAGATTTCCGAAAATTTCACTTGACCGCTAATTATTTTCCAGTAAAAAGACACATTCGGAATGAGATTGAAAATTGAAGACAAAATCGTTTTTCCTGAATATCTCAAAAAATACTCATTTTGGGATAAAAGTCTTGGATGTAAGCTCCTATTATTTTTTGACGAAGATTTCGAAAATGCTTCGAAAAAAGGGGGTTCTAATTTGAAAAAAACTATTTTTTGATGGTTCGTCACTTCTAACTTTGACAAAGAATTTGTGACCTCCTGTATCATATTCTGAAAAACTGAAACTTCGAAGTTGTCTGTATTTCAATTTTGCGATTTTTTTCGTATTTCATCATTTAAAGAGAATTTTGTCGGGAAAATTCAAACTTTTGGAATCAAAAAAGACTCAGAATTCAATGGAGAATCTATGCAATGAAAAATGGGTCTTTCCATTTGAAAAACGAAAGTTGATGTCACCGGAAGTCCTAGAACCTTCAAAAAATATACGAGAAGTCGTCCTCTTACTTGAACCTCACCTTTAAAATTTCAATCCTGAATCTTGTGTCTTTCCTAAAAATATTCTATAGAGCCATATTCGTGAATAACCCGGTATATGGAAGATGATTTCCCTTCATTAATGATCTTCGAAGTTAAAATCATCGCTTGGTTGGCCGAAACTGGTTTGAAAAAACTCTCTCTACCCAGAGATCATTTATTATTCATTGAAGGAATTTCTAAGGACAAAGGATATTCTAGTCGGTGTTCTATTAATGAAAATGAATACAAGACAGTCTATTTGGCAGTTGGTGTAACTTACGAAATTTGACAGATCACGGAATTTGAATTGACTTGATTTGAAAATTGATAGGATCGGAGGTCAGTACTGACAACCAATGATTTCATTACAGCACTTCTTTTAGTACTGTAATGAACTCATTACGATACTGAAATAGATAAATTATTTTAGGTTAGAATCCCGCTCTCGAATATTTAAGTGTAAAATCTTGATTTTAGTAGATATTGACATCCACTTGATAAATTTTAGCCATTATTTGAAGATTTGCAAAATAAATTCTTATAAAATTAGGGAAAATGGTATGTGGTATTTTGTTAATGAAGCTGAAAAGTACAGGTTTTATTGAATTCAAAAGTCTTGTATCTCCTAAACTCATTGAATACATACTGAATTACTCTTAATAAGAAAAAACTCTGAAATCCACAATAACAAATAAATTCCAATAGTACCAAAAATAAATTGAAAAATTCATGATACTTACTTTGATTTTTCTATATCATTGCTCAACCTTCCTAAATATAATTCTATACATATTTAAGACTAAAATGTTACTTTGATTCATTCAGATAATTCCTCAACTCTTCTAAATTAAACTTTGCTTTCAATCTAACTCAGAAAAATTCTGGAATTCTGAATTTTAGCCGACCTCTCACAGAAAAGTTTTCTGTCCATTCCTGAAGTATGACAAAACATGAATGTTTAAAAAAAACAAAATAAAATATTCTCATGCAAAACACTATAAAAGACTATACTCAACTCAATTCAATGTAGAAATAGAAATATTGAACAGTAAATGTTCGAAAATTAGGAATTCATACAAAAATTGCAATTTCATAAAATATAAGAAGAGTGTATGATGCTCCACTTTCAGATATAAAATATTAATATCACCATTACAAGATTTTGATGTTCTGGTATAGAGGGTGAGTCTTGTACATATATTTTAACGAAGATTCCTGAGGTTGAAGGAAACACTTTTTGTCTTTCCCATTTTTTCTGATTCGATTTGGTTGAAAAGACACAGGGTGTTGAAAATCCATAAACAAATCTAATACCCGGAAAAACTTCAGTAGCATTATTCCATGGGTGACATAGCTCATTGGGAAAGTTCAATATGGCTACATCTTTTTATCTAGGCTGAATCAGGAAAAATGGTACATATATAGAAAAAGTGTTTTTTCTTACCTCAAGAATCTATTGCTAAAATATATTTATTCACAATGTATAAATTAACTGTATTTGTGGCTCATAAAATGAACGTTCATCAAAGATTGGAGGTGGAGAAATTTACCTTCCATCTCAATATTTCTCTGAAAGCATGATTAATATAGGAAATATTCTGAAAATAATTAATTGGTCGCGTTACCAGTGTATACTTATGTAGTTAGTTATCTAGAATCGTTAGCCTTATTCATTTTTCTTTTTTTTTTTAAATAATTCTTGGCATCATTTGTATCCAAATCAAATGTTTCAATGTTCGTTGTTTGTTTAGACCTATTTCTCGAATTTGAGTAGTTTTGAAAGTTGACAACTCACCTATAACTACTAGATCAATGTCACTTGTTGGTAGATAGAGCCCAGTACGATATGAACCAAATATTTCCACTTGAGCCTCAGGCCACTTGGAGATTATAATCCTTTTGATTCGTTGCACCACGTCCCCCCTAATCTGGTGTTCCGCTTCGGTGGGGCTCATGTACGTGTAGAAATGCTCGATTTCTTGGTGCAATCTGGGTCGAAAAAAAAATTGTTGAAACATTTTTGTCTTTCGAATTTGAAGGCTTATTAGATTATCCTCTCAATATTTGGTTGTTCCCAAATAATTATCATAAGACGTTTAAACCAACAATTGTATAAATTATGTAACACAAAAATGGCAATATGGGCCATGATGTAAGAATAACCTCTGGGTCATAAATATTCCAAATGTTGCATTCACGTTTTTACACACTTTGATTGAAAATCTGGAAAATTTCTTTTACAATAATAATGCTTAGACGTAATCAGATAGTCAAAACAAGAGGGAAGACCCCCTCATATGGAGAAAATAAAAAAATCAGTAGATTGTAGAAAAATCAGTATACCTGGCAACAGTGTGAGATATCTTGAGACCCGTATTGAATAAAAGAAAAATTTCAACGCCATCAAGCAGAGCAAACGTAGCACAATTCAGCACAGCCAAAAAGTTCAAGAAAAGCAAGAAGTGCTTGCACACTGTTGCCAGATATGCTGAGTTGTACCGTTCGTATTTTTTCGATTGTCTGATTTCCCGAAAAAAAAAATATATCCCAGCACTCTCGTTTTTCATTCCCGTAAATGAATAGAAAAATTAGAGCTACATTTGTGCTATCTTGTGCCGTGAATATTTCCACAAAAATTCTTCGGATTTTCCGGCAGATTTCGAAAATGAAAAAGAAGTCAGTCCTGCATTTTCCTTTTTTCCGAAGAAAACATGTCCAAAAATCGTGCTACTATAAGGCACATTTGTGTCGTTGTGGTTTTCACGAATATTTCGCTAATTTACCCAAAAAATTAAGAAATTAAAAAATATATTTATACTGACGCAATTTCTTTATTTTTCGACGAGAACTGTTTCATATGATTGTACCGCAATTGTGCCGGTCAGATTTTCAGAAAAAATCAACAGGTTTTCGCTCAATTTAGAAAATAAGGAAAATCAGTAGGTTGTAGGAAGATCCGCATATCTGGCAACAGTGTGTGAAGTTGGCCGAGCACTTCTGAATTTTCGAAAATTTTTTGTTGAGCTGGGTTTGTACTGCTTGGTGACGTTGAAATTTTTTGTTATTCCATGATGGTTCCAAAGATATTTCACAAAATGTGGCAAATGTTCAATCAAACTGTTGGCAGGTACTATACTGATTTGTCTTATTTTCTCCATTTGAGGAAAAACTCTTAATTTTTTCTGAAAATCTGACCTACGAGTAGCAAAATTTTTTGAACATGTATTCTATGTAAAAAAAGAGTGCTGGGATAAATTTATCAATGCTTCTTCAACAATCTGATAAAAATTATGCAAAGGCATTGTTAGGCTTTGATTGTTGTTTAAGAAAGCCATACTCTTCACTAAACTTGATTTTTCAATTTTTTGAGTGAACTTTTTTCGTTCTACAAACACTAAAAATAAAATTTCATCTGAAACGATAAAGAAATGGTCGGGGAAATAAGTTAGATAAGAGAGTTAACATTTTGATTTCTCATAATAAAAATATTGTTGAGAAGAAAACTTCTAAAATTGATTTCGCACATATGGAATTTTCTCTAATAAGAATTATGAAATTTTGGTTTGAACCCAGAACTACGAGAAAAACATAACAGAGAAGCTACATGAATATTAGTTTGCAAGAATTTTTATCGAACATCCTTAAAAAACAGCATTTCTAACGACGAGAAAAGAAATGATCATAATCTGACTATCAATGTTTCGGTAATGACATCGATAAAATCATTACTTGCTGATATAATTAATTATGTTTTTCAAGTCAGGTTCAGATAGAGTTTTTATTTGATAAAATATTATCCATTTACAAATCTCAAGCATGCAATCAAGTAAATTATCTCATATTTCTTTCAGATTGACTTTTTCAACTGAGTATTTCATTGAATATTCAAATGTTATGCAGAAAAATCAGCGAATTATACAGTGCGAGCAAGTTTTAAATCTTGCAAGATTTAAAAATTGAGTATTTTTTCAACTGAGACATATCCGAAAAAATTGTAGGGGAAAACCACATTTTTAGTTTCTTTATTATGCTATGACAATTGCATTACATAAATATGCCAGAAGCAGAAAGAAATATTGCAACTTTAACCTCTGTATGTCTTTAACTTCAATACTTGAACAATTTCGAATATTTTTCTTACTTTCTATAACGTCGGAGATAAATGTCAATGGCAAATTTTCGATGACCCACCCTGTATAATGTCACACTTATGCTTGGGATCATCCTACAAGAAGATTACATGTTTCGTTTATTAGAATAGTGTAGGCCTCAAAGTACTGAAAGTACTGAACATTATCTGCTCTGTCAACAGTGAATAAAGTTTTCCAAGAATCACAGTTTATTAATTAGCTCTAATTTGTTATATCGATAAAAAATCAGAAATCTTCATACATAGATCGAAAATATATTAACATTTATAGCTGGTTATGCTAAAAATTTATTCCCAATAGAATTATTTCACCCACATGAGGAGATGAACAAAAATTAGAACTCAATTGCATTATTTGAGTAATTGATTTCAATTTTTTTGCCTTTATCTCTCCGATTTTTTCTTCCGGATTAACTTTCTTAATTGTAGTGATCTTTCCTTTTGTCATTTCTGTTCTAGCAGAATCAAATATTGCATATATACAATTTCCAAGTCCTACAAACTAAATAATTTGCAAACATTATCAGAATATTATATTATGGATTTTGCTCACGCTTTTGCACAGCTGGTGGGTTCCCATTCTTGGATTTCTCTATCTACAGAAATCATCTCAACACATCAACTAGACACAAAAGTTATAGAACTTCTTTGGGGTCTATGCGAACTTCCTCAACAATGTGTATTTTTATCAGAAACTAGTTTTTATCAATGTTCTTGTGGCACATCAACGAAAATGAAATAAGAGATGTTTTGATTTTTTATTTGGGTGTAAGATGTTTATATCATTAGAATTTGTATCAATGGATATAGTTGGACTTTTAGTTATGGTTTAAACCCTTCTTATATACTTCTAGGTACTCAAAAACAATATCTTAGGCCTCTGCTGTTATTTTGTAACTGTGTATAGTTTTAAGTTATATGTTGTCTTTGTTTTCTCGTTACTGATAATAATGAAGCTTTCTTCATTTCGGAAATATTATTTGCAAACTATCAAACGGGAAATTTTTCTTCTTCAAATGGGTGTTAAAACTATCCCATAAATTATGTCTTACTATTCAGTGCGTTTCATCTATATTTTAATGAAACCTATATTAATTATATGATACATTCCTCTGTTACAGATAAACATTATTATTGTTTATATTGAGAAGTATTTCGAAACTGGCAGATAAATCAAATCAACTACAAATTGATTATTTCAGGTTCTTTGAAAAAATTCAAAAGCTTACTTTGTTTGATACTGAGTAGAGCTTGAAAATCTTATCAGATTTTTCATGATGGCACAAAAAAATTAAGTTTTGAATTTTACGTGGATTAAATAAACAAATTATAGAATGCATACAAAAATTGGTTTTAACATATTAAGTATGTTTTAAGCTCGGTTTTCAGCAATTATTCTAACAATATCCGTATTCCTTATAATTTGAGCATATAGAAAATAATAGAAATCTCTAACTAGAATAATTGAATGTATTCATTCAGACTTGCTAATAAACAGGCTGAATAAAAACCCTGATAAGTTCATTAAACAATATCTATGCAGTTATAGAAAGTAATTAACCTATTTCCTTAATTTCATTCTATAAATATGTAAAAAGTGTTCAATTGGTGCAGTTAATGGTTACAGAAGAAAAATTTCAGACAGTTCAATGAGCGATATTAATTAACTTTGAACAAGATCATAATTCCAGTCAACATAGTCTTACCAACATTAATTAAAAATGTTCTAAAAACAGAAATTTTTGAAAGAAGAAAAAATCCCAAATACACGATTATCATTGAAAAGAGATAAATCCACTTCAAAGGTACATATTTGGCGGTTAAATAGCATCATCAGGTGGAGATAATCGGTAAAAATAACGTAATTCAGTGAATAACACAATAATTACGGAGTTTCATAAAATAACACAATCTCCATTGAAAATTCGCGGAAACTTTCGGTGCCTAATCTTACAATGACTGCATACAATTTTTTTTTAAATCGAATTAATCGGATACGAAAACCAGACTTTGCTGTGGGTATAAACATTCAGAGGCGTAAAATTCTAATAGCACAAAAGACAAAAGGTGGGCAGGCTCACATTATCAGCAAAATGGTCTATTTATAGAGTATGCTAAAAATTACATATTTGTAGGACGAATCTCGTTTCAAATAGAAAAACAGAAATAGTATATCTGAATTCTTCCCACATCTAGCAATTCCAAATGTCAAAAGCGCCATTCTAAACGGGCATGGGGACATCTCATGTCAGAATTAGGAGTTAGAATTGGCGAAAAATTGGTGGTTATAAAAATCACGTTTTATGAATTTCAATTCGGGTGAATTTGGTCACTTACCCTATTATTCCTTTGCCGTAAATGAAATTTTCCCGCCGCCATGGGCAGCCTCCAAATTCGCCGACAACTTTTTGTGGATTTCTGCTGATAAACCTGGTGCTTGCACGATTATCGCAACGACGTCTTCTCGGCAGAATATTGTTCGACTTATCTAACTTTCCGTTCATGACAGCAGTGTTTTGATTGTTAATAACGTTCGTAAAAGACTCTATATCAATATCTCCTTCATTTATGTTCATTCTATCCAGTTCTTGTTGAGTTTGCCAAATTCGAAGCCACAGAAGTTTAGCAGGTCCTTCTTGTTCAGGTTGAAACCAAGAGATAGAAGGATCCATACGAACTATCACAGTTATGTTAAGCGTTAATAACCATTAGGTTATTAGGATAAATTCTTTTCACATTAATTTACGAATAAACACACGCTGGAGTCACACCTTGGTATCGGTGCACATCACACGGTCAAAACTGACAGGCCTGCAATACTTTCTAAACACTCCGCTAGATAGCGGCAGGGAATCTGAAAAGCCGCGGTAAATTTGAAAAATCAACCTATTTCTTTTTCCAATCCTGTAATATAATATCGAATATAAGTGAGTATCAAGGAAAAAACATTTGACAATTCGTACCAATAAATATGTCAAACTCATGAAATCAAACTGACGTTTCATTTTTGGAAATTTCCCCTTGACAATCCTGCCATAAGTTTGTAAATGAAAATTTGATTCACCATACACCTAAAATTCAACCTAAAATTCCAATTATTTGAAAAATTAAACTCATGGCAATTTTCAGTATTCTCGAATGGATGAGAAGCAAATTGATATTTAGCGGATTTTTACTGAAAGAAGAAAGTTGATTTAATAACGATCAGAACATATGTAAATAATAAAATGCCCACTGAAACATTCAGAAGAATATCAAAATATTTTTTGTAACTGTATTTTTACCATAGTAAAAACAATATTTAATCCTGTGATACTATTCTCCTCATTTCTCGTTTTTAGGTAAAGTTAGACACAAGTACAGTTCATGTGATACAAAAATCAACGCAACTTCATCCATGTGTTTATTCTAATCTTAACGTACTTACGTTCACATTCTTTTCATCATGTGCCTCCCAAATTCTTGAGTCACGCTGATATTTCATAATTAATATGATTACGTAAGTCAGTACAATGAATTTACTAAAAAAAAATTTCCAACTGCTGCCTCCTGTGAGGATTGAACTCACGACCCCTGGTTTACAAGACCAGTGCTCTGCCACTGAGCTAAAGAGGCTGATGCTATCAATGCTCTAAGACTTGAAACTAATTCACATAAATTATTTGCTCACATTCATTGTTATTTCAAATAAATAACGAGTCGTGAAATTCATGATTCTTAATTTAAAAAGTCTGAAACCAAAAGTCTTTGAATAAACTACGCTAGACGCCCTAGACTGAAATTCTTGAATCAACCGTTCCGACTAAAGTAAAGTTTTCTGCAAATCAAAATTAAACTTATGTGTAGAGATCTATCATTTTCACAGTTTTTTAAGGTGACAGTGACAGCTCTGACAGCGAAGAGCGAAGACTCGAGAAATAAAACATCAATCTTTTCGAACGAAATGAATCTAATATTAAAGTGTTCAAATAATTGATGACCCTCTTTAGAAGTATGTTGGAGTGAAATCGTTGAGAATAATATTCTTTCGAAAATTTCCTCGATTAAAACTTGATTATGTGTTATTCCGGCCTTGCACTATGTCCAATGTCTAATAATCAAGTATCGTCAATTTCCATTTAAAATGAAAAGTATACTTATATTTCAGATAACTAGGAAACTGGATATCAGTTCACACTTGCTGTACAAGGAAGTTTTTAATAAAATTTTTCAACATGAATAATTTTGATGTTTTTAATGATCTAACTCTGTGAGTGATTTAAATCCATATAAAAACACAAAGTCTAAGTTGAGTTTATTTCAGATATACAACACCAGAAAACTTTTATATTCAACCTGTTGGATATGATGTTATGGTTGTTATCGATAGAACTACAGAGGCAATAACTGTTTTGAATGTTGGTCAAATACCAGCTGCAAACAGCAAAAAAGACTTCTGTGGCTTTTTGGGAACAATAAACCTTTTAGCTGGTCGATATTTAGTAATCGCAACTCAGAGACAACTAGTAGGTTATATAGCCAGTCATGGGATATGGAGATTAGCTAAGGCGGAACTTATTCCTTACTGTCGGAGCATGTTGCATTTGAACCAAGAGCAACTAGTCGATAATAATACACACATTGCAATGATTGAACAAGTTTTATCAACCCCATACATATACTTCAGTTATTCCTATGATCTTACACATACTCTACAACGTCTTCACGATATTGGCCCCGATTTCTGGTCCCAATCTCTGGTGGAACGAGCGGATCATAGGTTTGTGTGGAACGGAAACCTTTTGAAGGGCTTGAAAAGGGCCGATTTGAGAAATTTCTGTTTGCCGCTACTTCACGGATTCATCTCTATAAATCAGTGTAGAATTAATGGTTTAGATTTTACATGGGCTCTGATATCTAGAAGAGGTATTTACCGAGCAGGTACCAGGCTTTTTAGAAGAGGTGTAGACAGAGACGGTAACGTGGCAAACTTTGTGGAAACTGAACAAATTATTGATTTCAGAAACGATCGTGCAAGTTTCGTGCAGATTCGCGGCTCGATACCCTTGTATTGGAACCAGTTACCGGATTTGAGGTACAAACCCCCGCCTACAATTCTGGATATCGATCCCAATGAGCAAAGTTTGGCTTGCTCGAAACACCTGGAAACCACGATGGCGATTTACGGAAAGCAAGTTTTGGTTGATTTAGTCGATCACCATGGATCGGAAGGAGTTTTGGAAAGGACCTTCAAAGACACAGTCAGGAATTTGAATATTTCTTCTGTTAAATACGAACCCTTCGACTTCCATTCGGAATGTAGGAAAATGAGATGGGATCGGCTTTCTATTCTGATGGATCGTATAGCCCCGGATTTGGAGGAAAATGGATTCTTTTTGATCTTGAGGGATGGTTCACTGTCTTCCTTGCAGGAAGGAGTTTTCAGGACTAATTGCGTTGATTGTCTTGATAGAACTAACGTTGTTCAGAGCATGCTTGCCCATAGGAACCTTGAGATTGTACTTGGGAAATTACAGATTCTGGCTCCAGGGGCACCTTTAAGTAACCAGATTTCTTTTGAGGATTTGTACAAGAATGTGTGGGCAGATAATGCTGATGTGATCAGCACTCAATATTCTGGTAAGGATCTTTTTATTTAGGATTAATTTATTTTTATCTGTCTGAATCATGGAACATAGAACGTCTGAAGACTTTGTTATGTCATTCAGCATCAACCATAGACTATTGAACATAAGGAATCCTATTTCTCCTTCTTCTCCTCATGGCACCCTCTAGGGTCGAAGGTTGAGCTGATTTTCTATCATGCAGCAGTAAGGGCATATACGTATAAACTCCTATACCGCTAGCATTGGCCCGTTTACCTGCATTAATTTGAAGCAGCGATCACGTGGTACAATTGTCCCCAGCTATGCACTGCGCATGCGCGAAAACTTAACCTCAAATATTTCCAAATAGCTATATTCACTTGTCAAATATATTTTATACATGTAAAAAACGTAACCTCACTTTTTCTCTATTTGTCAAATTCTGAGTTTGCGCATGCGCAGATTGTTTTATGGGTCAACGGACATGGCAACTAGATTGCATCAATTTTATTTTCACGTTAGCAGTATATAGACTGAGAGCCAGCGTTCGGCAGACTTACGGTATTTTAGCAAACTTCATATTAATGTCAGGTATACTATGCTCGGCGATGGTTCCTTGGAGCGTGGCCAGAAGTCCAAGAACGAGAAAATTGGGTTTTTCAACGTGATAGTAGCATGTCTGCCTTTTTGATATATTGTACTATACACTTTTCTATATCAAACATGCAATGGCAGACATTTATTCCGGTTCCAAGTGTAATTTCTAGATTCATGAAAGTCGAAAATTTCATAAAAAATAACGTTATGTAAGTAAGGCTGGAAGTTATGTATGTTATTCATATAATTATCAAATACACATATATGACGAGCAGACAGATAGGTCGGTTCTAATGTGCAGGCAGACCACATAATACTTTCGGGTGTCCTGCTGATGAGAACGTACGATTCTTTCAGTTTTACTCCTCATTTCATTATGAACTATTGTTTGAACAATGCTGCAATTTATACATTTTATTCATACTATAATCATGTATACATATTGAAATAAAAACAGGACTGATATATCGGTTCTAACATATAGGCAGACCACGTAATACATTCGCTGTCGTGTTAATGAAATTGTTAGATTTTTACTATTTTTACTCTCCATTTCATTGACAACTACTGTTTCAGCAGGTCTGCAATTCACACATGCTATTCAAACTATCATAGTCTATACACCATAAAAAAAAAACAGTCAGACATATCGGTTCTAACCTGTAGGCAGACAACAAAATATATTTGTGACGTGATAATGAAACTGTAAGATTTTTACTCTTATTATTTTACTCCACATTTCAATGAGAACCAATGTTTTAGCAATGCTGTAATTAACACATGGTATTCATATTTTCATTATGTATACATAATAAAACAAAACAGACAGATATATCGGTTCTAACATGCAGGCAGACGACAAAATATATTCGCTGTCGTGATAATGAAAATGGAAGATTTTTACTTTTTTACTCTACATTTCACTGGAAAATACTGCTTCAGCAGGTCTGCAATTTGAACTGGGTATTTATTTATCATATTCTATACACAACAAAACA